>BMAO01034263.1:29992-49064 GCA_019973975.1 Trichonephila clavata | reverse complement strand
AATGTGTTCCTAATATAAAAGTTTCATTGCGCTTCATAAATTCGCGCACGCTAATGTCTTCGATCATTCATAACTGCGACTGTATAAAAATTTTAAAAAGTATACCCACCTTTTTTTATTAAAGCTTATTTTTTTCTAAAAACTCAAATTCTGTGGTTTGTGGAACAAATTAATTTTTTATAGCAATGTGATATTTTTAATATTATTTTAATGCAAATTAATCAAATGGCAAAAAATTACATCATACCACAAAAGAATAAATTATATGACTTTTCATAAAGTAAAAGAAAATTATCGTCTTATTAAAAACATTACCGATCAATTATCTTAGTAATTAATATGCAATGATAAAGCTGATAACTAAAAATAATGTTCGTATATTTTTCAAAAACAAAACTTCTACGTTTCGATTTTAAAAGATTATTCCTTCATTGTATTCTATATATTATATTACTATCATAATTATCGAAACATTTTAAAGAGTACTTATGTTTTCATTTTTTCAGTAAAATTTTAATACGTTTTGGATTAGTTAAAATTTGTTCATTCTTTGGAATACTTATTAAGCATAAAAATAGATGTAGAATTGTAACATGGGATTTTTTATATATATTGTATATTATATATAACTCACTTGTATAATCTCATATAATAATGTAAATTAAAAAGGAACAAACCGCAGCCGGTAGGATTCGAACCTACGCGGGGAAACCCCAATGGATTTCGAGTCCATCGCCTTAACCACTCGGCCACGACTGCGACACTCAGCTGAAGAAATTTACTTTCATGTGTACTTTAATAAAAATAACGAAGTTTCCTGTCTCTTCTGGGAAAAAGTGTTAAAAAGTATTTTTTTAATTTTATATTCCATCTGTTTCAGTTGATGGTGTAAGAGGTATGTGTTGAAATATTTTTCCTACTAGTACATCACACTTTGATAACGTGCCAAATCATCAGGTGATATATTTAACAAACTATTTTTTTAAACGAGTACTATTGGAAATGTATTTTAAATAGATAATTTTGATTTAAAGATATAGTAAAAAGGAATGTATGTTTCCCCACAGCAATGTAATAATAGCCCTGCCATTTATTATTATTATTATTATTAAACATTTTCACAGAATGAAAAATCTAGTTTTAATTTCAATAGTTGCAAAGGCTTTAGGAATTTTTTCCGCATTATTTTTTCATTAGAAGGGTTATGTATATTTTAAAGCAGTTTCTTGCGATAGATAAATGTGGAATTTAAATTAGAATTTTCTTAAATTTGAGTTCAATTAACATTTTTCTATAATCAAAAAAATAAGTCTATTAAATTTTTAAAATTATTGCTATTAAAAATGTTGCTCGAAGATTTTGTTTAAGACAGTGATGCTGAGAAGATTTAATGTTATTGTAATTCTTAAATCAATACTTTCCCCCGTATGCATAGACTAGTTGATATTTGAATTGGCTCAAAAGGGTCTTAATTGTTCAAGCTCGATCAAAGACACTCTAATTTATAAGAAAGCAAGTTTATATAATGCAAATAAGTTTTAAATAAATTTTTATTTATAATCTAACCTTAAAGTGAAGAAAGAGAAACGTAGGTTTGAATTTTAGAAAAGGTAGGCATGGAATCCCGAGGACGCGTCACCCGTGCTTATGGCAAACGCTATGAAAGAAAGAGAGAGTGTGAAAGATCATTAAAGAATCTTGGAATCGTAAATCGTAGATTATGTAATTATCCTTAATTACTAACATTGCATTCTTAAGCAACGCATCGACGAGGTCATGTGACGAGGATGACACCCACGATGGCACCCCATTCTTTAAATTTCTCTGTATTTATCAGTAAAAAGGAAGTCCTAAAGAGTTTACGGTTAAATAAATTAAATTGTTCATAAAAATGATCTTTAGTTAGTTCTTTATGCAATATTTTCCTGCTTATAGAGAAAAAGAACAAAATAAAAAAGGAATCACTGCTTTTTTTTTTTTTGCAACTGATAGCGTTTCTGCCAAATTAGAAGAGTTTGAAAATTGCATTGCTGAAATTAAAGAAAAATGATTTTTTTAATAATTAAAGTACATATATGAGAACCTAGAAGAAGAAAATGGATCATAATACATTCATGGAGAAAAATTTTAAATCCAAATTACTTAGAAAATCGTCTTAACTTCGATACGTTATACAATGAATCGAATTTAAAGATTTTGATTAATCCTGCTTTGAAAGATCGCTTGCAGACATTATGAAAAATTAATTACATTTTCCCGCTCGTATGTAAAAAAATAAACAAATATTTCTCCTAATAGCTAAAACTTTCTATTATTAAAATATTCCCAAAAAATAATATTCTATTATCAAAAACTAATGGAATGTATACACGGAATTAAAAATCCAATTATATTTGCTGTAAAAGAAACTATAATGTCACAAAACTTTAAGATAAGATCTCAATTTGTAAAACAAATAAGTGAATAGTGAAATTATTTTAGTATAAAATTCCTCGTAGTTTAATTTTTTTAATACTTTTACGAGCATATTCGAAACATTTACATAATAAACTAGCCGTTTCCAACACCCGCTCTTCACAGAGTTTTTCATTATATATTGCATGACTATAGATTGTTTTTTTTTTTAAATTTCATTCTATCAGAGTCTTTTCACTAAGCTTCTGAATGGCTTCAAAAAGATTCTTAAATTTCGCGTCTAGATTTTAAAAAGGTCAAGAGCTAACTTTTTGCAATAGAAGTATGTTTGTTTCTTACGCCCTTATGACTCCCACTCCGGAGTCTATTTCTGCAAACCCCCTTTTTACCGGATCTCTACTGAAGAAAAGGAAAAGTGTACTCCAATTTCAAATCTATTGGTCTAATTTCTAAAAACGAGAATTTTTTTTATCCATCATCTCCCCCTAACACCCACCTACGCAAAACCCGTTCTTAGGGGATCTTTACTCGACAAAAGAAGCATGTTTTCCAAATTTCAAGTCTGTAGTTACAATAGATTTTAACTCCCTACAACTCCCGATTCGTAGTTGATTTCCACAAAACTCATTTTTGGGGGATTTTCTACTCAAGAAAAGACACATATTTTCCAAATTTCAAATCTGTAGGCGTAATAGCTCAAAAACGGAATTTTTATCTGCAACGCCTCTGTAACTTACTTTGGAGTCCTTTTACTAAACAAAGGAATCATGTTTGACAAATTTCAAGTCTGTAGGTCTAATAGTTCCGGAGATCTTGGGAAAGAGTGAGTGAGTTGCTTTTCTCCTTTATATAAAGTGAACCAAAATCTTGCTTTGGTTATAAATATTTTTTGTGCCCAAACTATTAAAATTAGACATATGTTTGTTTGGATGTATTGGAAGCATTGTTATGAATTTTTGTAAGAATATTTATCGCACTAAATTGTAACGTGTGCCCCCATGGTAGCTCGGAGAATGTCTAGGTGGTATTCGAGTTCCACTATGTGTTTCTTAACATGTTTTATGTTACGTTGATTGTTTCTTTGAATATTTCCCACCATCGCTTTATGGATTTTGCATCAAGGGGTCGCATCCATAATATTGTCAAAATTTACGCTTAGCTTTAATTGTAGAATTCTTTTCGTGAAGCAAAAGCACGTATTGGGTTTTTTTCTTGAATCGACGCTATTTCGGCCGAAAAGGATTTCTTCGATACAAATGTTCCCTTGAGTCCAGTGGCATAACATACACCCTCGAAACCCACACATTGCAGGGGGAGGCAGAGTTCTAGGGGGTCCAAGTTCTAAATGACGCCAAGTATATACGCCAAGACGCCAAGTACGCCCTTTGTAAGATCCGGCTTGGGGCCTAAAACCTGACAATGCAAGGGGGGGGGGCTAATAATCTCCGTTACGCCACTGCCTGAGTCACTCTTGGTGGAGCGCGTCTGTCATCTACTGCACAAAAAACTACTAGAACTGACATATCCAGTGATACAAAAGTTACATTGTTGTATTAAGTTATTATTTTGTATTGAATTTTTATTATCAAGGCAAGACATTAGATTCGCCCTGTATAGATAAAAATAAAGGATCGGTGAAATTACAACTAAAATTCTCTTAAAGCGAATAGCAAGACAAAACTAAATTCAGTGGTGCAACAGCCCTTGAGGATCAAGGCCTATATGCCCCACTCAGTTTTCGTGACCTTGGGTGCAGAGGTACATGGACAGATGTTCCAGTTCGATGGTCATTCTGAAGTGAAATCCCCAGTGTTTAGTTCCCAAGCAAGCTTGGTACTCTTTTATCGATCCACTGAAAAGATGAAAGGCTGAGTTGGCCTTGCCCAGCTCGGGATTTGAACCCCGAACCTATGGCGTAGAAGGGCGGTACCCTACCCTCAGCTCAGGGTTTCAATAGTAAAGAGAGAATATAGTTTTGATTTTATCTTATCAATGGAAAAAAGGGATTTTAAAAGATATTTTTACTTCAATTTTCTTATAAAGAAATAATTACTTTATCGTACATGTACTACTTTGATCTAAAAGTTCCATACTTTTCATATATATATATAATACATATATATCAATAATATAAAAGGAAATTAAGTAATAAACTATATTAAATTTAAAATGTCTAGACGATGCTAATTTCAGATAATGTATTTTGTGAACTGTGTTTACAATAATATGCATACTACAGCTACCTATGGCTTATATATATATATATATATATTAGTTTCCTGTAATAATTTAGCAAATGTTAATAATGCAATGTAATGAGATTTAAGTGGCGGAGTATATTTCGGAGAGAATATGTATTGATTATATAATCTATAAGAAATTCAGAGCCTAAATCCTTTATGTAATTAAGTATTCTAGTTGTGCTCTTTACTATTACTTAATTATTAGTTTTGTAATTTTGAAAATTGTGACAATCTTTTAATTACAATCAAATTGCATCTATTTTAGAAATCCTTTCATTATTCCTTGTAGAATAATTTTTTAGCTTTTTTCGGCTGCTTTTCAAATATCTTTTTCACCAGTAATGAACTGAATTTTCAAAAATATATTATAACAGTGATAAGTTTTTCTTATAATTTTTATTAAATCAAATTAAAGCTCATATAAAAATTAATCAGTTTTTTAGCATTGCTTGATGTATTACAGTAATTTATTTATAATTTTAAATTCATGAAAGAATTTGAATCAATTCTAAGTTTTAATAATTTACCACAGTTAAGACAAGAGCATATTTCACCACGGGAATTACTTCATTATTTCAAGGTTTTATATAGAACGTTTATTTTAGTTGGCCTCCATAAATACTATATCAGCACGTGTACAGCATAAAATAAAAAATATTTGTTTATAAAAAATAGATGGGCTTCTCTTATTAAAACCTCCTTTTCAAAAAGAATTATTCATAATATATTAAAAAATATTTTTAATCAGTTAATGAATTAATAAATGATAAACATGAAAGAAAAAAATCATGTATAGAAATAAATAATAATTCATGAAGCTTAGTTTTATCCCAATACTAATGCAATCATGCTCGAAATTAAGTTATTTAAAAAAAAAACTAAAATGGTGGTTGGTGATATTTGTTTTTAGAAAATAGTGCAATTCAAAGAAGGATGATTATATCCTCTACTGCGTCGAGGAACGCCATTAAATACTAAACTAAAAAATCTAATTCACACCAGCTATGTATTTACACAATGCGACTTCTGGAATTGGAAGTAGGCTCCCATGAAAAAAAATTGAATCAATAAATGAGAAAAAATCTACTTGTAAATGAATAACTACAAATTAAATTCGTAGTGTAAGCTCGATCAAACTACGCATGAATTTTAAATGAGGTGGTATTATGATAGATACATAAGCAATTGAAAATTCGAATATCAATTTTATTCCAAATTTTGATCAACGTGAAATATTTTCGTATGTTTTTTTCGAAAGATACTGAAGTAATGGATGTAGATTGAAAAGTTGTGACAAAAAAGGTAACACTAAATTATAAGTACATTTTAGAATAAAATATTTCTGTGCTACAAATAAGAATCTCCCTATGTATATAATACAGGTTTTTCTCTTTGTTTCTTGTTTGTGATCAATCAGTTTTAAATTAATGGTATTTCGGAGCTATATTAAAGCTATTAACAAGATTCTTGTAATTTAAAACTTCGGTAAATCAACGAAAACTAATAAAATCTGAGTATGTATCTCATTTGCCTAAATTCCACAAGGATCTATGGAATTGTTTATTTTCGGCTATGAAGAGTGAACCACAACCTTTGAGCAATTGTCATTTCTGGAATATAAATATGTATAATTTTAAGAATAAAAAATATCTATTGATATTATATCAAGAAAAGTGCGGGCATGAAAATGTTTCTCCATATCGCAAATCTCTCTGAAAGCAGTTTCTTTAAAAAAAAATTATATTATTGTTAAAACTTTTCCATCAACTTGCTGTTATTGTACGAAATTTCCCGTTAAATGCAATGAGCATTAATTTAAAAACAGATCAAATTTGAGAATCTTGCAGGGTAATAAAAATGCTGCACTTATAACTGTACATGATAGAATTTTTGCAAACTTGAATATTGTATAAATTTTACTATCCAATCACCGACCTCCATTTCCCTCCCCTTTTTGTTCTTTTTTTAATTAATTTTCCCCCTTTAATTACAATTTAAATTAAAATTTTTTTAATACATCTATTTAATAGTGTGCTGGGATGCCTGCAAAAATCAATAATCCGTAATATTTCCAGTATTTTTAAGAAATTAAAGGAAGTAAAAATATTAGACGCAGCCGGTAGGATTCGAACCTACGCGGGGAGACCCCAATGGATTTCAAGTCCATCGCCTTAACCACTCGGCCACGACTGCGATACTGCTACTACCGAAGTAGCTGCATAACATTTACATTAAGGTAAAAGTAATCTATGCCAGACAACGTCGCCAATATCAGATAAAGTACACTCATAATCACTATTGATTTAATCTGAAAAGAGATTTTTGTGTGAGATAAGATTATGAGCTATCATTTATTTTCTTTGTATTTTTTTTAAAGATCAAGTTATGTCAGATATTTTTTATCATAAATTATTTACAGCCTGGCAATTTTTTACAATGTTAAAATCAAGACTGATTTTCGCAACAGAAGAAAAAATGTCAGGTTTTATACTCTTAGTTCCCTTTAATTTTCATACAAGAGCTCCATACCATTAATACTCCATAACTTCGATATTGTTGATTTAATTGTTAACTGTGTGTTTTGTTTTTTCTAGTAATATAACACAGTTACTTGGATAAAAATAAGTTAAATATTACAAATAAACTAAACGGCTAAAAAAATAGAGTTAATTTAAGAACATTTAAAGAACTTTCTAGGTAAGGAATATTTTATATATGTGAATGAAAAAATGTCTGCTGTTAATAATATTTATAAAAAAAACTAAATGTTCTTAATGTCTTTTAAATTATTGATTTAGCTAAACACATCTCTAATTAAAAGTCAGAAAATTGTAATATAGTATAGGTAAAATAAGAAAAGAACACATTTAGGTGGATCAATATAGTTTTACTATATATAAAACTCAACCCCCCTCCCACCAAAAAAAGTTATAAATTTGGATAATTATTTAATAATAATAATGTGATGAGTGAAGTGACTGTATTTCTAAAAGTTCTTCATTATCTGCTTCTGATGGAGATGTATTAATTTTGAGAAATGAAGTGAAATGCTTACGTCAGTAAATTTCTGATACATCTTTTCTAAAGGCTCATTGTAGAAAACAGCTGTTTACAATATAAATAAGGTGAAACAAATATAACACTAGCATTCTGGGCAGGAATATTAATAAGAGCGAATTTTCATTTTTTTTCTCATGTAAAAGTTTGAAACCATTTTCTATATGGATTCTAACATCTATATTTAGAAGGGGAAAAAAATCAAAGTTTTTAAATATTTTCTCGTGTAAAAAATTTTGTTACACTTGAACATTTCTGTGCTATTGTTTTAAAATATGTGGCGAACCGGACTGCAACTGTCTTATACTAGCTAATGCTTGTAGGTGGATCTTATGCAATTTAAGGCTTGATAATAACGAATGAAATATTAATGTTAGATATATAGAGAAAAATAATAGAATTCAATCTTATCCATAACGATATTATAACGGAAAACCGTTCATGGTATCTTTGCATACTCTTTCGATTACATTAAATGAATAGTAATGTCTTAGAACAAACCTGGAGACAAATTTGGCAACCAAGTCTCCAGATTTGTTGCCAATATTGATACACCTTCAAAAATCGAGAAAACCTTAGACCAGAGGTTCCCAAACTTTTCTGTGTCATACCCCTTCTGTTATATACCCCTTGCCATGTTTTTCGGTTTCGGGTAGTACCTAACATTGAATTTTTACTAATTTATCAACTTGAATTTATTTCTGAAGTCTTTTGTACTACTAAAGAATTAAATTTCTAAATGTAGTGAAGTACCGTGTTTAAAACTTAGGCACATGTTAATGAATTAAATTAATATTAAATTATGACAAAATAATTGTTACATAAAATAACTGAACAACAATCAAATGCCTTTTTTGTGAGGGATGAATCTGGTGCTTCAATAACAAATTTTCAACATTTAATGTCAATCTAGTCAGGTTTAACCCTAAATCTTGTTTGTTAGTAAGTGTCCAGTTTTTTTTTTTTTTTTTTTTTTTTTTTTTGAGACTGGTTTCAACTCATTGAAACTTCCCTCACTAGGAAAGCAATTAAAAACTTTCTCACGATATTCCATAATTCGCGACATATAATAGGTATGTCTCTTCAAAGCCAAAATTGCTGTCATCCGCTTCTAAAGTTTATTTTATGATTTCGGTTAGGACCTATTCTGATCAGTTCCTATTGCAATATGACATTTTTTCAATGTGAACTATATAAAATAATTGTCTACTGTAGTATTATTATAAAAAAATCCATCTCAAACCCAGTTTCAAAATCTGGGTAAAGGTCATTCAAATGTTAAACGTAGGTTAAAATGTCCAAATATATTGTATGTGACAAATTAAGAAAATTAGCGACCTCCAATATTATACTTCTTTAGCTTAACTCTGGAACGAAATCCTGAAATAGCCTTGTCTAAGTAAAATTTATGCTGTCAGCTAGTAACCTCAAATTAATCTCTCTAAATTAAATAAATGTTAAATTGGTAAAATCTAGTTTCCACTAGATCAAATTTTTTTAAAGATTAAATTCACGATCTGGTTTATAATGAGAGCCACTTTCATAGACCCCTATTTACACCTCATGGACAAATTACTTTTTCGCTAACATGGACCCCTTTCAGATCACCATAGACCCATAGGGGTCTATATAGACCACTTTGGGAATCACTGCCTTAGACCAACCTCCCTATACATTCGGTATAGTGTTTAGTGAAGTTGACTGCTGTGCCGTAGTGACTGGGTTCAAATCCCGGAGAAGGCATGAATGTTTGTGTTGTAATCATTTTTCTGTCTGTATTGTATGCGTATTATACATTGCGTGGTGTGCTCGAGATTTATAAATGTTAAAAAAAAAACCACCACCCTATAGGATTTTTATCAGGCTATATAAGGACCATGCAGGAAAGCAATATTGTAGTCAGACATTTGATAGCGACTGTGCATTTCTTTTGCCTGATACAAAATTGTGATTAAGAATTTTAATTGTTGTGTTCTATAGTTGTGTAACTTTTTCATCTATGCTGTTCTATACATGCGTCATATTTTTATCCTGTTCTATATAAGAAATTTTACAATAATTACTGAAGTGTTCCATAATAAATTAGGATTCACTCCAAAAGAATCTACTTTTTATTGAAGGCCTCACAAACACGTAACAATATCACAAAATTCGGTACTTACGTATTAACGCAACAATCGCCAATGTTCAAGATAACTCGCCAAATTGGCGATCCCAGTTTCGCATGTGTCGTATGCGCTGAATTGGCAATCATGCGCTTCGTTTCATACAATGTCGCTGATAGGTTGCGATTATACGTAAGTACACAAAATTCTTATTTATTCTAAGTTAATACATTGCTTTTAAAGGCATATTTTTAACAACCATTTGTATGATTTGGTATTTCAAAATGGTATATTTTTTTCTAAAATATTAAAACACGTCTTTTATATATAGTTTTATGTGATTTTAAGTAACATCTAGCCTATTTCCTTTGATTTAAAAATAAATACCATATAAAACCAGAATTGTCTTTTTTGCGACCATTTTTAGGGCACTTAATAGCATGTAATATTTTTTAAAACACCTATTTAACACTTTTATAATAATTTTGTTTTTTGTGCATAACAAAAAAAAAATGCGTATACACACATATCACACCATAAGCATTCCAAGGGCTCATGTATTGTACTCAAGCACATAATATCATCCCATTTTTATCTTTTCTAACCACACTGTGTGTAATTAATCATAATTTATTAATAATGGAAACGGAATATAGCAACTGCCCACAGAAACAGAAAAGCAGAATGCTTAATGGATGCAATAAAACACACGAAATGCGCAAAAAAAGAATATATACAAAAAGTTTTCCGTGAAAAAAAAGTATTTGCATAAAAGAAACTCTATAACAAACCAGTGAATGCCTTTATTTTTCAGCGCGAAACGGGCAGAATAATTTGCATGGGGAAGTTATTCAGGGGGAGTAATTTGAGACTACTGCTGCTCGGTTCTTTAGTTAAAAGCCATTATTTCGATCAATGTGTTACGCTATTTATTTATTTTTTTAAAATAAAATAAAATAATGCACTTTGGAATGAAATAAAAGCATTAATGCTTATTTTTAGTCGAGGCAATAAATCGTGAGATTCTAAGAAGAATGCATTAAATTTCTATTTTTAATGATTTACTTGTGCATTTAACGAAACATATTGCGGCATTTTTTTTTGAGTAAAAAATAAATGTATGATTGCATTTTTTTTTAACTGTTCTATTTTCTAATGTAATAAACTCATTTTGAAATGATTATTCGAGAAAACATTGTTGTTGATGTAATTAAGCGATTACTAATTAATTGACGAAGGATTTTGTTTCTTTTATTCGGTTTCAATTCATACAGTATTCTGAGGAACAAAATTTTTAAATTAGAAGACAAGTGCATTACATTTTCATACTAATAACGTAAAGCACATTTTTGTTTTTATTGAGACACGACTCGTATGTTTTGTTTGCTGCAATGAGATAATGCTTGCGGAAGAAAGAATTTTACAGGGAAAGTTTGCTTCCCAGCATGCACTTGAAAATTAAGATTACAGCAACCCTCGAAGGTAACATTGCTACCAGATTAGCGACTTTATTGCTCTTGTCGATACATTTTGGCCAAAGGGATATCGCCAAGGAACTTTCGAGAAGTCTGGGATCGACTCTTCTAGAAATTTCCATGAGGCTATATTAGGGACCTTTGAAACATTCGAGGCAGAAGAGATTGGAATTTGCTTATCTAGAATTTGCTTGTCTGCAGAATTAATATGAGTTCCTGCTAGAGGAGCTGTTCTAGAGAGATTTTTTCTAAAGCAATGTAAAGCTTGTTTATAAAGAGTGCGTTTTCAACTACTGCAAGTATTCTATAAAAATAGTTCTTTGTGTTTATACGTCCAATTGTCTTCTTATAGTCATTTATACCTCCATCTTCATTAACAAATCTGTTATTTTTCAAATATTTGGAGTCGTCGGCTGCTTTTTTCTCCAAGAGATTTGCAGCAATTTTAAAAAAAAAATATTAAAAATCCTTTTAAAAAATGAACTTTACATCTAAAAAATAAAAATTTCAGAACAAAACGACACATAGTAAAACATTTCTAGTCTAAGTTACATTTTCAAGATGAACGTGTTAAACATTGTATGTATACCCGTGTTCAAAAATTAGAGAAGTTACTGAAAAGTGCTGAAGGAGAAAATTAAAACTTTTTCTGACAAAAGCTTGTACGTGAGTGTTTATTGTGCATTTCGAGAAAAATGCTTTGTTAGCGCTATCAAAGATTTCTGCACTTTAATAAATCGCTCACCTTGGCGATTTTCAGGGTCTTTTTTTTTCACATTTCGATAAAATTCAAAAAGAAACACCTAAAATGAATAATCAGCTATTTTAGACTTTCCTGCTGATGCGGAGTTGTACTCCCAATCATATTTGTTTGCAATGATATTGTATTTTTACACCACATTAACCTTTCTGTTTGCAATTCAGTAAAATCTATTGCGAATTTCGGAAGGTATGAACCTAAATTGAAAATTCCCTTATTTGGAACACTAGTATACGTGGCAAATCGATTCAGAAATATGTAGTTGGAGCCCAAGTAGCTACAAGAGCTTATACATTTAAAATACCAAACAGAACACTTGATGATAAAATTTTCTGTTTTCTGTTCGTTTTAATCTTTATCAAATAAAATTATCAAGTTCTTAAATAAAAAATACACACAATCGGTTCTATAAAACTTAATTTTTTTAAAGTATGATTAGGAAGAATGCAATCTTTTATGCATGTCTGTATTTCATCTTTATTTCTACAAATACTAAGATTAAAATTTTAATAAAAATATATTTTTTGGGGATCTTAAAAGAGATCTTTGTTGAAATTTATATTCTGGGCTTATAATATAGTTACTAGAGTTTTTTTTTTTTTTTTTTTTTTTAGTAAAATCTGTTCCCACGTCCCATTTTTAACATACTTGCACCCTTTCCCTGTAAATATTTTTAATGATCTATTACCAGAAGAAGTTAGAAATCAAATCATAATCGAAGGAGTTTAAGTCTGGGAAGTAGAGAATGGCGAGAAGAACTCCCAGTCTCATCGAATCCTTAAATTGGCAATAAATTCCGTTGCACGTATTGTCTGATCATACTTTTACAAATTATGATGAATTGTTTTTGTTGAAAATCACAGCTTTTCTGTCTCAATGTTGGGCTCAGACAGGATTCCGAAAATGTGCTGCTACTTTAGACATTAGCAACATGTTTCTGCCCCCCCCCCTCAAACTCCACCATTGTGTTTCGAGAACTTTGTCGAAATGTGGCAATAACTTTAGATTATTAATTCAAACTGACATTTCTTTTTCTCCTATCCTGGCACGTGCTGTGGAAGGAACAATTCCCTTACTAATCGCATTTACAGGCAGGAGTGAAAAATAAAAGATATCAGTGCTTCCTGACCACGTGCAGTATATATTGTATTGTTGTCACATTTTCAATTACTGTAGTTTCCACTATAATTCTTACACTTCATTTCTTATTAGGCATATTTGAAATGTATATTATTAATTTGCAATAATATATAATTAATTCAGGTAACAAATATAATGAGTATGTGCTCTTTCTCATTAAATCTTATTAAAGAATTCCGTTTTAAAATTTACAGAAAGTAACATATAATATCCATAAATTATCTATTATAATATAAATTAAAAAATGTATTTACTCCATTTGTGCAGGTTTTTAATTATACTAAGGAATATTTCTGAGGAATGTTAAGATATATTTGATTTTTTTTCCAAATTGAACAATATATTATGGGAATTCATTCTAAAAATTAAAACTGTATCATTATTATAAGTCAAAAATAAATAAACAAATATTAGGAAAGGCAAGTACGTTCATTTTTACAATACGCAGATCTTTGCCGGCTGTGTGGCGTAGTTGATTAGGTGATGTTTTTGTATGCCCAAGTTCGTGCGTTCGACCTAGGCCAAAGTCGGTGGATTTTCATGATGCGAAAAATTGACAGCATCCCTGTCGTATGATTATGTGGCGTGTTCAAGATCCTTAGAGTCCCTGTTTGGCTTGGGTGCTCTCGGCAAAATTAAATTTCTAGAACAATTTCGCATCGTCAGAGCTTATGTGCCTCCCTCTTGGGAGGAAACTGGGAGTCAATATTACTTTGTGGCAATTGGTGTCCACTTGTATGGTGCCACACTAAAAAGTGATACCAGCTTCCGGAGAATGTGCTAGGTCTGCAATGGTGATTACCAATCTGCAGCTCCATTTAAAAGGGAAGTAAAGATTTTTTTAAATAAAAATGAACTCAAGTTGTGATTGTCCATATCGAAAAGTTAACCCTAGAAATTAACCTAGTTTTGTTCTTTGATGTTACTCCAAGACATAACTATCATCTATTAGCAGAATCAACGTAAGACATGGAAGAGGTTAAGTATAAGTTAATGGAAAAAGAGTGAGAGGATAATCGCTGTGTGTGTGTGTGATAATAGAAAGGCTGTGACATTAAGTCAACAGATTGCGAACTTATTTCAACAAAGATCTATCCAGAGTTCCGCTAGAAAAGTAATTCGTGTGGTAGACTAAATTAAATATTTAAAATAGCTGCATTAGAGAATCATCTACGTTTCAGTTTTTTTAATAGTATAGCTTGTTTATGAGAGATAAGTAATCTTTAAATCTTATTATTAAATCCCACGAATTTTGATTGGACATTTTATTGACACTTTTCTCTAGGACAGTGGTTTTTAAGCAGTTGGTCCGTGGACCCGTAGTGGTTTCCAGCGCCTTTCTAGGGGTCCGAGGAGTTTTCGTGTAACGTTAATTTTTTTTTATTTTACAGAAAGACGTGCCCTCCTAGACTAGATCACTTAAGCGTTTATGCGATTTTTTGTCAATTTTTACCTGTTTTTTTTTCTATTTTAGTAATAATAATTTCTTTTTCTCTTCTTAATTTTAGCAAATTTTCCTTAAAATGCACTAAAAAAATCTAAAAATAAGAAAAAAACGCCCATATTTTCTTTTTTTTTTTTAAAAAAAAAGAAAGTTGTCGCAACTAGTCGGATACCTTAACTTTAAGAATTGCTTCATGTACAGTTTTCCAACGAAATGTTTTAACCACCTAATAGTCATATTATTAAATATATATAGATCTGGGATAGGCGTTAAGTAGATCGCGATTGATCGGTGGATCACCAAGACATTTTGGAGCCTCAAAGACTTCACACGCATACTGAAGAAATATATTTATGGAACACCGACGCCAACTAGAGTGGAGAATAGGATTTTAACAATCTATGTGCCTGTGTTTATTTAACCAAATTATTCAATGAATGTGTAGAAAACTCGCGTACCTTCATAGGAAGCGAACTATGACCCTTAACACGTTTACTGTCTCTGTAGGGGAAAGGGGGATCATTTCAAAGCCAGAGCCGTAAAAAGGAGAACGCCGACCGAAGGGGAGAACAAATGTTGATGACGATCAGCTCTTACCACAATTGAGATATCCCCCACCTCGCGCTTCAACGGGATTGGGTTCTGGAGTTGATATTATAGAATCTCGCCAGCGAACAAATATAAAAACATATGTCGGTTTTGGATTCATCGGTATATGTATGTACTCTGCTTATTCCATTGAATCCGTACTACGTCTAGCAGTTGCTTATAGTTTTTTAAGCATTGAACCTGACAATTTTGTGTTACTTATGTTTTTATAGTAAAGATAGTAATATTTTAAAAGAGGGGACAATGTCAAGATTAAGTTGTGAAGAAAACATACAATTTTAATATAGAATGGTCACACCTAGCCACCGGGTGGGCCGCAATACCTTAAAACATTAGAATTAGCCCGTGCTGGGGATCTTTCTACGCCTAATATAGATAATGTGATGAAGGAAAAACTTTGAAAATGGTCGAGGAAGCAATAATATATAGTGACTAAAACAAAAAAAATGTCATCTTCATAAAAACAGAAAAGTATTAATTTCAAAGTAAACAAATTTATTACAATAGCAATAGATATTTATATAGATGTTACAATAGCAATTTGCTAACAACAGATGAATCGACATTTTCATATCGTGATAAGATATACAGTCGGTTCTCGACAGTTCAAACCTTCGATAACCCGAATGCTCAATCCCTAGAAAAACTCTTGATATTTCGAACTAAACCAATACGTTTTGGTACACTCAGTATTTCGAAGTAAAATATGAGTCTGCTCAGACTTCAACATTCATTCGAAGTTATCTTATAAAACTCTTGACAATTCGAACACTCACTATCATGTACAGTCCTGTAGCAAACAGGTTGGAGCTCACCAGTTTTGTGTTGTATTGTACGTACTCCTCTGTACCATGTGTCGACATTGTGTCCCGCTATTGTGAAGAAGAATTGCGTAAGATTGTGCATGCACGTATTGAATGTATTTTTTAGTACATGACTTGTAACGTCTGCATAATATACTGTATAATATATACTTTTTAAAAATATTTTAAAATAATTTCATACATTTGTACAATTGTTGTTTTGTTACATAGTTTCAAATTTAAATGTATTAGAAAAAAATTTATCTTCGTGTATTTTGCGAGTTTTATTCTACCCTCTTGATAGTTCGAACTCTCGATAATTCGAAGTTTTTCATTGGTCACTCCAACTTCGAATTATCTAGAGTTTACTGTACATGATATTATTTTGTGATAAAAAAAAAAAGATTATTTGAAAAATTCAAAAATGGAACAAAAATTTCCTACAAGTGAATGACGAAATGAACCCAAACACAAGCTAAATCATTAAAACTTACCGAAAGAAAACTTTGTTTAGGAGCAAATAAAAGGGTCAGAATTTAATTTCATTCAATAAAAAGTTTATAAGAAACTTAATTGGACTTTCAAAGCAAGCGAAGCAAGTAAAAGAGAAGCACCCAAGGTCACCTTCATCTCCGGAAAACTTGCAGCTCAAAAAAATTTAATCAAGGCATAATATCACCTGAAATATCTCAAGACTTCCTCTGAATATACTCCCTTTTTGCTCCTTTTATTTTCATTCCCACACTCCTTGCTTCAATCCACTTTAGTTTTCTAATATCACGTGCTATCCGGAATGGGAGAAGGCTTGAGTAGATTTTAGAAGACCCGGTATTCTAAAATTCCAGACAAGAGAAATACTGGCTTGTTTTGTTCCGGTGCAAAAAATTTAAGAGTTGAAATCTTTTAGCCTAAAGATGTGTTCGAATTTCGAATGTTGTGAATATATATTTCATTGGATTAAAAATATAATAAAATATCCATTTTAAAATTGATTTTTTTAAAAACAAAATATAGTTAGTTTCTAAATAATGGATATAGAATTGTTTTAAACTTGGTCCTGAAATTCTTGTATGTTTGTGATAACAAGGCATACATATTTAATTTTAAGATGCAATTGTTTTATTTGCAGTAAGGAAATGAAAACTTGTAGTTTTACGGCTACTTGGAACCTTTTGAGTGAATTTAAATTTATAAAACAATTTTAACTACTTCTATTCTTATATTTTGTTTATAATATTGTCACAAAATAACATTATTAGAGGAGGCTGTGACAAAACCCGGAGGTTGTAGTTTGGGACACCGAAGAAACAGTCATTGTCATAAAAATAATTACTTTTTATTTATGACTGATAAACTTACGATTAATTAAAGTTTATACACCGTGAGAACAATCCTCTTCTTAGATCCCTGCTTTAAGATTTTAATAGAATCTATTAAAGAATTATCTCTTGTTCCGATGATAGAACACTTCTCGGATCTTTCCTAGATTGCTGTAGTCTACGCTAAAACTGCTTCTCTTTTACTTCCACTTTTCAGAAAGGCAATTCTTTCAACTCGTTTGAAAGGAAGCTTAAAGACTAACGATTCACCCTAACATACCCATTGCCAGGGTTTAAATATCACTCAAATTAGCATAAAATCAAGTTAACTCTACGGAAGGCGGTTTTAAACTCAAACCACAGTTACAGAAAAATTTCCCCAAGAGATTAATAGAAGGATCGTGGATAAAACCCATCACAAGGCTATCGAAGTTATTGTAAATATCATGACCTATGGACATTAATATCATAGTAGTAAAGGGTAAAAAACATAATGATGTTCAAATCGAGTTGTGATTTCGAATCCTGAATCTATTAATTACATTTCGGTAGGATGAAATAAAGAAAACAACATGTTCAATAGGTCTCGACCTGAAAATTCTCGAGTGAAAGGAGATTGAGAAATAAACGCTTTGAATTAAAATCTCGCTATAGCAAATAACTGGTAATCAACTTTATAATTTTGAATTACTCTCAAGTGAAAGGGAAAACCTGTTTCAATCTCATCTGGTAACTTAACTTCTACACTACAACGTATGAAACTTAAAGGCAAGTAAGCTGTTTAATTATAATGTTATAATTTTTCGTATTGCCGTGTTGTGGTATGGAGTGGAGTTCCAGCTCAAGTGTAGGATATAGGTTTATTGGGACAACTTTCTGGGAGAGGTAAGGGACATCACAAGGATTGTAGAGGACATCAGATTTGTATATCAACCCATGGTCGGAAACGTCTTCGTTCGGCTTTAGGTAGCATAGTTCACCAGAGCATTGGAGGAAACAGACTTGCATTACCGTAATCATTTGAGCTGTCATATCCCACAAAGCAGTATGGAGCATTTTAAGAACACCGAGCTGACAGATATGCACCTGATTTATGGATTGGCTGAAGGAAATGTACGAGCAGCGGTAAGATTGTTTCGTGAAAAGTATCGATATAGAGATGCACCGGATCACCGGATGTCACAACTTATGTGAATATGGATCGTTAGGTGGTAATAGTCATAATGAGGGTGGGACATGAGTGACTTAAACTTCCAGTATGACTCAGCTTTGACCAATAAGTATTTCACATGAGCTCAGTCTTGAGTCTCTTCATTTGTACCAGTCGTGTTACTTTCCTGTGAAGTTGCAGATCATGGGTTGCATGCAAATCTAAATCTTTGTGATATCCCCTATTTTCCCTTAAATGTTCCAATAGTTCTGAAACACCTTGTATATAACTTTATATGTAAGTTTCAGTAGGATCAAAAAACAACGACGGCCATGAGTTCATGAACATGACCATAACCATTTGCCTACTGCAGGCTTTGGTTGATTGATTGCTTACGAACGCCCCACCTACAAACTACAATAGAGCTATAAATGATAATCCTCAATTCTGAATTTTGGTCAATGAACGAGGACAGAAGAGAGGTATTAATTCAGGCGCCTGTTCCGACATCTGATTAAAGTTCCAAACAGCAAGAACCGTAACTTCCATTAG
>BMAO01034263.1:0-29353 GCA_019973975.1 Trichonephila clavata | reverse complement strand
AAGCTCCTCAGAAGGTTCTTAAGCTCTACATCAAAGGTGTCAAATTCAAAGGCTGATTTGGGTCAAATAAACAAAGCTTAATTTAAGGTGGGCCACAAAGAAATCAAAATCCATAGAAGCATAAGTATTTTCGAATACACATTATAATAAACATATATAAAAGAACAAGAAGAATTTAAAATGTACGTCCTGACACTTGAGATCTCTTCACTGCTATCCTCTTTCCTATTTCGGGAGAAATTTTGATATTTTATTGTATACTATTTTGAGTGCCAATATATTGACCGGGCCGCGAGTTTGACACCCGTGCTCTACATCATACAAAAGAACTTTGCTGGTGGAGTGGTTTTGAACTTTAAAAGTAAAATAAATTAAAATTTTATCTTCGTCATTTGATCATAACTCAAAATAACTAAGCCCACAGACCAGTGCTTCTCTAAGTTTCAATATTTGCGACCCAATATTCAAACATAATTTTAATCGCCCCCCTCTCCATACAATAACAATGTATTTAACTCGATAATATATTTTGACGCTAAAGCTACAATAAGACTTTAACCTCTTAAGGGCCACCAGCGTATATAAACGTCTCGCTCGGTGAAAATGTTAATTGCTTTAGACGTATATATACGTCCCTTCGGACAGACGTATATTTACGTTTGTCCAAATCACGATCTTTTCTGTGCACTAGTACACATAAAATTATTCCGAATGTTTTGGAATGCAATAAAAGGACCTATTGACACACAGTGTTTGTGAAGGACTTCTACTTATTTCAGAGGTTTTACTTATTCATTCCTTTCTCTGCACCACCACCCCCAATACATCACCTATGCGCCCCCACGTGGAAAACGGTGCCATTGGGGAGCGAACTGCGTAACTTTAATTCAGCAGTAAAAGGAACAAATATAAACCGTACAAATAATCACCATAAATGGTAATTTTTGTATATAGTTTTATATATGACAAGCCCATGGGGGTCCCTGGTAATTATTATAAATTTGTTCTTAACTGAGTATTGTTAAAGTAATTGTAAAATGCATTGGGCAGTACTGATACACTAAAAAAGTGTTTTATATCAGTGTTTATATACCATGCATTATATGAGTAAATTAATATTTTTTTTTCTAAATAAACTTTTGTTTTCGACTTTTCAATATGCTCGCGCCCCACAGTTTGAGAAATGCTGCCATAGCCGTTAACTCTATATGTAACATTAAATATACTTGATTTAAGTACAAAAAGTATTCCCTTTCATGTATTTGGAAACTTGCTCGTAATTGAAAATTGTTCTTCAAAATCAAATTTTCACACTTTAATCCTTAACTATTGTTCCAGAGAATGTGCACGTTCACGTTGATTAGTTTTACTAAAATATGGTGAAAATGTTCAGCTGGAATTCTTGTCAATTGTAATCTAATAATATAGATGATGTATATTATGAATTGGATCTGTCAAGGCCTTTAAAAGTATTTTATTAAATAACTTGATTTCACAAGAGAGAAATGTTATTCAATAAAACTATTTTCGGTAATTGCGTTGCCACTTTAATGAAATTTTGTTGCATTATTGTAGAAAATTTAGGAAACTGAATTATATTTTATTCGTCTTAAATGAAAAGTTAAGCTCAAGACTTTCAAAATAAATTTTATCAAATAATAGTTAAAGGTAACTAAATTTTCGCGAAATCATAATACAGAATTATTACATTAGTTATGATTTAAATTTAATTACTTTTCAGACGGTAAAACTCTCAGTTTTGAAGAAAGCCATTTATTATATATTTAGTTTCCATTTTAAATGTATAATGTCTGCTTTAAAACGCACTGTACGGAAAATAATAAAGGAATTTAATAAATTTAATGTGTAAAAAAATAAATCAAATTTCGTGTATTTTTGAATTTTAAAAAAGATAAGAAGTAACGATATCAAATATAAAAAATGTAACTTATGTATTATTTTATGTTGGCTATTTCGTTTTATTGAAGTATAAAACATATTTAACAAGCTGGATAAATTTTAAATTATCTGACAATATAATTTTGCGGCAAAACTCCACGCCAGTGTTTTTTATGTCTTAATCATTTGTTAATGTATGAAAAGATTGATATTTCCGATCTAGACAAGCCTCGACAAATGTGTAAAAACCGTAGAAAAGGAATATATAATTAGATAAGGAAAACTACTGAAATTAGAAAAAGATCAGTGGGGCATCCTGGGGGGGGGGGGTGTCACTTGAATTTACCAGCGAATTTCAATGCAAGAAAAGGGAAACCCGCTCTATAGGTGCCTTAAATTTATATAAATGTCTCACTTACCTCGATAAGGTAAGTCTCTATGTCTCTTTAACCAAATTCGATAAAATTCTATAACCTTTGTGAGTATTTTTCATAGAAATCTAGTCACCGCAGTAGTCTGTGACCTCGGTAACTTAGTGGTCAAGGAAATGGACTGGTGGCAGGCGTATTATGAAGTCGAGTTTAGTACCGCTGAAGACCCGTCTTGTAGTTGCGTTGGTGTGGTGTGGAAGTTAGGAGAAGGGGTGGCAGTTCAGGTGTCGTCATCTTCACTTGACCATGGCTCAAAATTGCGTGGTTCATCGCCAAAATGCTTCGCGTAGCTGAATAGTAAGACAGTAATATATTCTCTTTCTCTCTCTCTCTCTCTACTGGTTATGGTCACGAGACAGTGGCCAAAGTGTCAGTAACTTTCATAGACGTCTAATAGCAGAAGTAGTCTATTGGTTATATGGTCACGAGATAGTGGTCGAAGTGTCAGTAACTTACATAGACGTCTAGTATCAGAGGAAGTCTACTGGTTATGTGGTCACGCGACAGTAGTCGAAGTGTCAGTAACTTTCATAGATGTCTAGTAGCAGAGGTAGTCTATTGGTTATGGTCACGCGACAGTAGCCGAAGTGTCAGTAACTTTCATAGACGTCTAGTAACAGAGGTAGTCTACTTGGTTATATGGTCACGAGATAGTGGTAGAAGTGTCAGTAACTTTCATAGATGTCTAGTATCAGAGGTAGTCTACTGGTTATGTGGTCACGCGACAGTAGTCGAAGTGTCAGTAACTTTCATAGATGTCTAGTAGCCGCAGCAGTCTAATGGTTATGGTCACGAGACAGTGGCTAAAGTGTCAGTAACTTTCATAGACGCCTTATATAGCTCTGGTAGTCTATTGGTTATGGTCACGAGACAGTAGCTGAAGGGTCAGTAACTTTCATAGGCGTCTAATAGCTCTGGTAGTCTACTGATTATAGTCAGGAGATAGTGGACGGAGTGTCTGGAATTCGAGTCCTAGTGCCATTGAATACCCACCGTGTAGAGGGGCTGATACACGTTAAATCTGCCGTGGATCAATGTTCTCCTCGGGGGGTGTGGTTGAATGGATTGGGTGTGACAGCTCAGGTGTAGTCCTCATCTCTTGACCGAGGTCCAAAATTTCGAGGTCTGTCACTAATAGCCCTCGTGTTGCTTTATAGTACGACATTTTTTTTTTAAATAAACACTCATTCCTTCATATTCTCTGATAGAAGTCTAATTTTTTTTTAACATCATGACAAATATAACTCGCTGGAGAAAATATTATTATCTAAACCCAGTTTTCCTCAAACTTTCCCCTTTTTCAATTTTTCCCCCCAATCAAACCCATAAATGCATAAGTAAACCGACATTTTCACTGTTTGTCTTCTTCCCTCCTCTCAAACCATACCCGGCGAGACAAAACTTATTTCACGCCAAAAAAGTCTCAGAAAAGAGAGATAGAAAAAATTGCATGTCTGATCGCATCCGATTCTCTAAGTGAAATTTCGAATGTGGGGGCCATTTTTTTTTATTATTTTTATTGTTATCATTCTTTATCCTTTCCCCGCCCGAGGTATCACTTTTCCCTTTCTCCCTTTACATTTAAAAAGAAAAACTGTATCTCCCTGACACCAAACATACAAGTAGTATCATGTGCTTGGCGAAAAATAGTAGTTTTTGAACCCGAGGGCGAATTCGGCGACATGGGTAGGGATTGGGTGGTGTATATATAAGGCCCCGCTTATTTTTCGCTTACCCGTACGTGATCTGTGCAAAATAGAAGTTGAAAATGTCACTTTTGCAAAAGACAAGTCGGATGCGTAAAAGGCGAATAAGAAAAGGTTTAGGTTTACTTTTCCGTGGAAATGTCTCGTTATCTTAAGTCTGGAAATGTCTAGGTGGCAAATAGTCACACATTGTAACAGAGAAATAGTATTTTATTTTTGTATTCCAGTAGACTTAAGTAATACATGTATTGTAATATATAATGTTATAAAAAATTTTTTTGTAGAACTGAGGTATTTGCAATTTAGCTAAGGAGTAAGAATTGCTAACTAAATAAACTAATGAATAACAATTTTTAATTTTAATTTTAATTAACGTTTTGGGTCAACGTGCAGAAGGATAAGAGAAATTTGTAACTATCTTTAGAGGATAATACTACAATATTTCAAAAAAGTATTTAAAAAAATAAGGTTTATTCATTATTAATTAACTTCACACGAGGCAAATAACACCTTAATTGGCACCCGCTCTTAAAAATTCCACGCAACGCCAACGTGATGACTTAGGGGGTTCTCAGTTTAAAGGGATATCTACGTCTCTACTGAAGGAATTAGAGTATTTAATTTATTAGGTATTATAGTAATTTATTAGAGTATTTATATCAGGGTCTACATATAAATCTAAATTCGGTCTCTCACTACCATCATACAGATCAATTTTATCAATCAATTATCAATTCACTTAAGTTAAGTTTTATCATTCAGTCACAATTTAAGCTCAATTTAATATATGATAAATTTCTTTTTTATATATTCTCTACTTTGATTTTTCGCTTGTGTTAAGATTCTCTATATAACCAGAAACTTCTGTATTTGCATTCTCACTTTTAACTATCTCTGTCAAATAGAGTTGTTCATCCTGAACTTCTCCCTGCCTTGTGTCGTTTATCTCCTTTGATTTCTACCCTTTTAAACTCAAATTGGGTTCTTCATCATCCCTCCTTCCCCCTATAGATCCTATCGATTCTTTTATTTCTTCTCTTTCGATATAGATTTTCTCCCCTTTAGCTCTCACCTTTCTATATAGACTTTTTGTCTTTGTTTTCTCCCCTCTCGATAATTTCTTTGAATCTCTCACTTGATATTCTCCTTTAACCCCATCAGGACCGTCGAAAGAAGCGTTTTCCCTCGCGTTCAGACAACATGCGCACACACGGGACTGGGCAAATTGCCCTGCTAAGCCTAATTTCATTTAAAAATTCATGTAAAATCTTAAATGCAATCAAAAGTACGCTAAAATTTATATTTTACTATAACTGATTATATCTGAATGTACAGTACAAGCATTTTGGCTAGATTTTTAAATATAATTGTGAATTTTAAAGAAAATCGTTTTCATTTTAATAAAAGAAGTACTTTTTAAAAATATTTCGCCATGATGATTAAAATAAAACAGGCACAAAACTTACAAAATACTATTTGGCCAATATCAAACGATACATTTAATTTCACATAAACTTGATGCTGTTTTAACTGATACAAATCTTTTAAATAAAGGCTAATGTGTATCATTTTTTACTTTTAATTAATCCTTATAATGCTTTTTACTTTCTTGTTATTACTTTAGTATGTTTTCTGTTGGTATGGTTGTGGCAGCTCTAAATGCGATAGCAATGCAAATGAATCATTTGTTCTTACTGAATTAAAAATGAGTCACAGTAAGAAAAAAAGATTATTTTCGATAAAAATGAATCATCGCGTTTGTTTTGTGAAGATCTGATCTTTTTAAATATCTTTTGAGCAATTAAATTATTGATATTTAGGCCATTAAATTATTGATATTTGAGGTTCATATTTACCACAAATAAAATAATTACTGAAACTATTATTAAGAATGTCTACTTATCCCCTTGTCTAGCTTCTGCTAGACGAGATCTTTGAGTTTATTCACCCTCAAAAAGTCATAAACTAGCATAGGAAGACCTAGCAAGTCGTCGTAGCACAAACCCAGGCATCCAAGAATATGAGTCGGGGAAGCCTACTCGATGTTACATTTTGGACAAATCGGATGGGTTTTATGGCCACCCTGGAAGGTAAGACTTCTTAAATGTCCACTGAGAAATCTGGAAATTGCCGTCTGGGTGCGTCTGTCGCAATTCATAGCAAGGGATCTTCCAGTGGAGTCAGCTCGATACCAAATATAAACCGGGGGACGAGCCAAGTCTTTTTATCAATATGTTTTCAGGCAGAATACAGCTCAAGATAGGCCAGGCAATTAGATGTAGTCAGAGCCTCTCTGGCACCCTCCTTCGCCTCTTTACCCTAAATATCTACATGCGAGGGGATCCACTAGAAGTGCACATAACAAGATGACGAGCGTTGTTTTAATTTATTAACAATAGAAGTTTCAGTTTTATCACCAATGCTACTCCAGTTTGACAAATGTTGTATGGCACTTCCCCTATCAGACAGAATCCAGATGGACTTAGGGTCTAAGGAAGACAGAATATAACTTAGTCCCTCATCGATAGTGACGAGTTCACTTTTAAAAACTGAACTAAAATCAGGATTTTTTTTTAAATTTAACAATTCCATTGGTGTCTTTGATAAGTACTCCACTACCAGAGTGAGAATCCTCATCTTTGCTACCATCAGTATATACAAGCGTAGTGCCTTCTGGGATGCAATTTATAATTTCCAGAGCAAATTGCTGCAGACATTTCGGAGCGTCGTTTTTCTTTAGAAACCTTAGACAGCAATTCAGTATGGAAATTGAACCCTAGAAAACCAACAGAGGGATCAACACATTGTCTCAAAGAGCACTGTTCCACCGTAGGTTCCAGCAAATTATTGTAATAGATATTGCTAAGAGGACTGCGTTTTTTAAGTCTTTCGTTATTATGCCATTGCTGCAGTAAGTTAGAGGTCCGATTTAGTGTGTAGCTATAAAGTTTGTTATAATCCTTCACCAGACACGAGTTATTAAGAATGTCTGCTGCCCAATAAACTAATATGCTTTCCTTTTTCCCCAACTTAGTCTAAATATAAACTTAAAACCAAAGCGCAATAAATCATAAGCCCTTAAATGCCAGATTATCTCGAAAGAGTTAAACATGTGCATTTATTTACATTCATAAATATCTCGAATCTTTTTTTTTTTAAAACTCGGAGCCGAAATCACACATATTTAAATTCAAAGTTTTGTGAAACATTATTCGGAAAAAAATGGACTTCAACCGTCAACTAGTGTCTTGCAAAAATTAATATAAAATCGTTCTAAAATCTAATCACACCGATGTGATCATAGCCCTCAGAGAAGGGAGAGCGCAATCACATATATGATACCGTGGGCCCTAGAGGGAGAAACGCGCGATCATATGTATGTGATCATGGTCCTGAACGGGTTAACTTCTCTCACGATATTCCCCTTTAATTTTTCTGAATATATGTTTACTCTCAATCTCTCGATATTTTCTTTATTTTTTTTTCTCCGGATAATTTTTACTCGCTATTTTTCTTCTCTATTTCCTTAAACTTCTTTCGATATCCTCCTTAACTTCTCTGTAATATAATTTTTACATTTCCTTTAATCTCTCTTTTTAGATACATTGTCCTTCAATCTTTTCTTTCTCTATTCTCCTCTATATAGATTTCCTTCTCTCACATACATTCGATATTCTCCTCAAAATCTCTCTGGATATTCTCTTTTAAAATCTCTTCCTCGATATTCTCTTTTAAACGTTTTTTCTCTACTCTCTTTGTGAGGTCTCTATACCTTTTTATTCTCCTTTTTAATCTCTCTCGTAGACTATATTTTTAAACGGAATTTTATTTGGGAGAATCCGCGTTGTAGTTCTTATTTTATTAAGAAACTAATTTCGGGTTTATGAACTTATGGTCTCTAGTTGATGTAGGGCAGCACAAAATAAAGTTACGCAAAATGGTCAAATTAAAAAATAAACCTGATAATGCTGGAGACATCTATATTCTTATAGTTTATCTTACATTTATGGTACTAATTCAAAACTCTATTATACAGTTGTAATTAAAGTGCTGCAATTTTCTATAGTTATGACTATATTATATTCTGTATATTTTGATTATACCATTATTTTCCTCTTTTATAGCTATAACAAGAGTTGAGTATATTACAATACATAGCTAGGGTAAAATTTCTTCTAGAGTAATTCTTTATTCTGTTAAGAAATAAAAAATTTTAATTAAATTTCTTTTTACCAGGTGAAAATTTACCAGGTGAATTTTTCTTACCAGGTTTTTTTTACCAAATGAAATGAGACGATTGTTTTACAAAAAACAATTCAATAAATTTGCGAAAACTGTTAATATTTCTTTATTCGAAATAATATTCATCGCTAGCTACACATTTATCCCATTTTTCGGACAATTTGTGAATACCACGCCAAAAAAATGATCGGTCTTTTGAGGCCAGCCAGTCATCAAGCCAAGATTTGACGTTTTCGTAAGAAGTGAAGCACTGGTCAGCCAATGCGTGACCCAATGATGCAGATAGGTGGTAATCGGAAGGAGCCAAGTCTGGAGAATAAGTCGCATGCTCTAAGGGCTCTCAGACGAGCGACTTAAAGATGTCCTTGGTCGGCTTAGCACGGTGACTAGGTGCGTTGTCATCAAGGAAAATCACTTTGTGCTGCCGTTTCTTGTATTGTTCGCGTTTTTCGAGTATAATGTCAATTAAGTAATGGTGCTTTATAATCTTATCGGTTTCGCCGGGTTTGAGAAGCTCATAATAGATTGGTCCCACCTGATCCCAGAAAATACACAGCGATTCGGCCTTGCAGTCGATTTGGACGGCTGTCCGGGGTCAACATATGATCGATTACGCTTGGGATTCTCAAAATAAATCCATTTTTCATTGCCAGTCATAATACGATGGAGATATGACTTGCGTTTGTAGCGGGCAAGCAACATTTCACGCACGATTTTTTGGTTTTCCTGTTGACGGTCCGTTAGCTCGTGTGGTACCCATCTACCGACCTTTATTATCTTGCCCATTGCTTTGAGACGACGGGAATCAGTGCTCTGGTCAACATTCAATTATTCTGCAAGATGTTCTTGCGTTTGGCCATCATCTTCATAGAGTAATGCTTACAATTCAGCATCTTCAAATTTTTTTGCTGGTCTGCCACGCTCCTCGTTTCTCACATCGAAATCACCATTGTGAAACTTTTTAAACCACCTGTAGCACTGCGCACGGCTCAGAGCATTGCAACCGTATGCTTCTACAAGCATTTGATGCGATTCGGCAGCACTTTTCTTCAGATGGTAACAAAAATTAATGCTGTCCGCAAATTGTGGTCGGCGGAAGGCATAAAATTCGACATTTTCAACACAGTAAAAAAAATACAATGCACGCTGAAACTCGTCCAAATGTAAACTAAACATGAGTATCAAAGGTCAAACTATAAAAAAAATCACGTGTCACGATTTCGTATTGTTTGCATATATGCTTGGCGACATCTGTTAGCAATCGTCTCATTTGATATGCATACACCTGTGCATAGTGAAGTGATATATAATGCATCTATTACGAATAATGTATTTCTTCAATGAAATAAATGCTAGATTTTGATTAATTTCTTCGAATCTTGATTAAAATACTTCCAAATTTTTCGTTTATATGCTATTAGAGTAACAAAAATTCTCTTTGAATATGTTGAATAAAATTGCTTTTTAATTAACTGCTTGTTTTAAGAAATATGTTTAATTTCTTTTATATATATATATATATATATATATATATATATCTTCAAACATTTGTTCATAAATATTTTTCTCTATTAAATCAGTCATAATAAATGTATGTTTTTAGATAGAAAATTTAAAAAATAATTGTAAAATATTTTAGTAAAAACTAATTTAAAATTCGACTAAAATACATTTTATAATCTACATTTACTCATAAATATTTTATGAGTGATTTTCTTTGAAAGTATAACTTAGAAAAATACTTATAATGCAATTTCTTTATATAATAATTCATATATTTTCCATTTTTAATGGCATATTTATGTATGAAAATAATAAAATTTTAAGATAGTAATAACAATGATTACTTTTAAACTGTTATTTCATTTAGTGAAGATAAATCAAACATAAAGAGAATCAATTTATTTTTAAAGTAAATTTAAGCCAAAACTGTTTGAAGTTTAGCAGATGTTATTTTTCTCAAATGGGGCTAAAATTTTGGTGCTCAAGCTTTTTGTATTCACGACAAGTCCCCCAAGAGTGAAATCCATTTCAGTGGTGGCTCCATCTAGTAGCGTCTCTAGCTACCAAATTTTGATGCTTGAATTAATTTTAATTCAAACTCTCATCGGATGTTAAATGACTTCAGATGTCTTCAAAGGAAGTTATTTTTAATTTATTTTTTACTTAAGTGATTTTTTATTGCTGTAATATAAATTCATTTATAAATATGTCCAATGACAGTTTTTTTTTTAAAAAAAAAAATCAAATTTTATTAGAAGCAATTACTTTTCTCACTGAGAACAAAAAGTATTACATGTATTTGCTTTGTGTAAAATGCAAAAAGGAATTAATATTTCAGTTAGTTGTTTAAAAAAACCCTTAATATTACACTTAAAAATACTATTATAGAATTATGAATACATTAAAGCAGCATAAATATGTCTAAATTCTGCAGCAAGGGATAACTTTCTTCCTGTATTCTTTAAAATAAGCTATTATTAAAATAATGTCGTCCTTAAACTTCATCAAGAAAATAATTCAAAATCTTCTTCTAGAGCCCCCAGAAATTTCATTTCTACATTAACCTCCATTTAAAATTCTTTTTTAGTAATGAATATTTATGAGTTTTCGATAACTCTTGCATTATAAGTTTCTCCCTACCGAAAGAAATTGTTTCCGGACCTTTTCGTCATCAAAACGCGATTAATTGAGAACTTTTTCCCCAAAATGCATAAATTATTTTCCCTCCTTAGGGAAAATTTGCATCTTATTATATCGGTCACTTTACTGGTACTTCAGGTAGCTTTGCTTGTTGTACAGGGGTTTTTTTAAAAAAAGGGAGACTTAATTTACTTCTAAAGCTTTTCCATCATTTATAGGATGTTTCCAAATAATAAAAGAATAGTGTAGAATAACTAGAAAAAAATGTAAAAATAATTTAACCTTTTTATTTCCTAGGTAATATTTTAGAATAGAAGGTTAATAATATTTTATACAATCTGAAAATGTTCACAAAGTCGTGATATTTTGAATTAAGAAAATTGATTTAAGTTACATTTTTGTCAAACACGTATGGACTTCGTTAACTTATAATGGTATTTTTGAAATTTCAACAATAGCAACTATTGGACACGGACTTCACAGTAGGAGTCAGTGAGTTGAGTGAATATTAACGGCACCCTAGCTAGCACAAGGGATTTTGGTGACGGACCTCGTAATTTTGAATCATGGTCAAGTGATGAGAACGACACCTGAATCAGCATCACACTATAAGCTTCCTCACCACACCAACGGTAGGACGTTTGATCCTCGACAGATTTAACACACAGCGGCTCTTCAGCAGTACTGAGCTCGAACTTATGACACGCCGGACCTTGACTTTGATTACTAAGCTACCACAGCCTCCTTCATAATAGAAAGAATAATTAAATGAAAAAAATTGATATTTTAGACATTTTAGTTTATAAGCTTCCGCACCACAAAAAGAAGAAGCACTTATGTAATTTCAATAAGCTCTTGATGTAAAGTAGGTTCGATAATACTTTTCACTAAACTGCACAGAAACAAGTAGATTTGGTCGCACTGAATTTCCAAATGGTTCTGGGAGGATTTTTTTCTTCGCCAAAGTGTCTTTCAGCAAAGTAAAACCCTTCATCCCTAGTGAGTTGTTTGCTGCATTGTTTGTTAGCATCGCACTCAGAAACAACAATGATGGCAGACATAATAATTTTGACTTTTACTCGAAGGACTAGAATGTCACCTGAACTGTAACCGACCTCTCTTCTAACTTTAGTAGCATACGAGTTCGAGATCTGATGCCAAAAGGACTTGTAGAGTAGGTTGCTTGATACACGAATTCATTGGAGCGAATTATAGTGATATTAAGCCGCAATCATTTCTACAGTGAGACTCGATAACCATGAAATCAAAGTCTTAAAAACTTTAAACATTATATAAATTTAATGACTTAGAAACAAACAGTCCAATTCCCAAACCTAAACATATTAATCCAACGTTCAGTCGTGCTAACATCTTAAGAAACAGCCATAATAATAATTCCTTAATCTCTCGAAAAAGCAGATCGCATGCATTTGTATGTTAAGGGAAGAACGTATGCCATAAGAGAAAAGAAATTAAAACAAAGCTTTATGTAAGTTAGAAGTTCAATAGCAGTATGATTAAATAGCATTATGATCTGCTTATACTTCTCCTAGCGGAAACTCCAGGTGAGGAAAAAAATTGAAGTAAAAGCAGGTTGGTCAACATTTATAGGTCCTTCAATAGATCTTCGAAGTGATACTAGGGCTCTTGATGACGGATCTCCGCGGTAGCCTAATAGTTATGATCACGAACTCGTGGCTGCAGTGTCATGAGTTCGAGCCCTGCAGCCACTGAAGATCCACAGAATAGAGGGGTCAGTGCTCGTTAAATATGTCGAGGCTTAAAGACTTCTTGGTTAGAGAGCAGGTGTCTTCCTCTTCATTTGACCATGACTCAAAACAACAGCCAACAATCCTCGTGTTGCTTTATTGTACGACACTAATAAACACTGTACAAAGTGGTGCAACACAAAGTAGTCATTACTGTATACTGTCACTGCACTAAGTAATCATTACTGTGTACTATAGTGTACTGTCACTTCTCTAAAGTAGTCACTATACTATAGTCACTACTGTGTACTATTGTATACTGTCACTACTAAAGTAGTCACTGCTGTGTACTATAGTGTACTGTCCCTACTAAAGTAGTCACTTCATAAAGTAGTCACTACTATAGTCACTACTGTGTACTATTCTATACTGTCACTACTAAAGTAGTCACTGCTGTGTACTATAGTGTACTGTCCCTACACTAAAGTAGTCACTTCATAAAGTAGTCACTACTATAGTCACTACTGTGTACTATTCTATACTGTCGCTACTAAAGTAGTCACTGGACAAAGGAGCCACTACTGTGTACTATACTGTACTGTCACTACTAAAGTAGTCACTACACAAAGTAGTCACTACACAAAGTAGTCACTACTGTGTACTATTGTAAACTGTCACTACTAAAGTAGTCACTACTGTGTACTATTGTAAACTGTCACTACTAAGTAGTCACTACTGTGTACTATTGTAAACAGTCACTACTAAAGTAGTCACTACACAAAGTAGTCACTACTATAGTCACTACTGTGTACTGTTGTAAACTGTCACTACTAAAGTAGTCACTACTATAGTCACTACTGTGTACTATTGTAAACTGTCACTACTAAAGTAGTCCCTACTGTGTACTATAGTGTACTGTCACTAGTACAGTAGTCACTACTCTAGTCACTACTGTGTACTATTGTATACTGTCACTACTAAAATAGTCACTACTGTGTACTATTGTTTACTGTCACTACACAAAGTAGTCACTACTATGAGCGGGAAAGTTCACACAAGGCCAAATACTATTCTTACACAACCCTCTTACTGTAGTTCGTATGAAAACTTTTAAAGTCTTAGACATTATTGGATATTGCACATTTATATACACGTTAAAATTCCTCCTAAAGTTTATAAAAAAGTAATTAATAGTATTTTAGTAAAAGGTAAAATAATGAAAATTTATGAAAATGGATGGGAAATGAATTTTTATTTTCGTTTTGTTTTGTTTATGCGAAGAAAGGCTCCCAAAAAATCTTTTTAAACATTATTATTTGCTATTTATTTTCTTAGTAAATACCCTGACATAAGAAAAGTAAAATATATTTCATTTATGTTAACTATTATTTATTTATTTTCTCTAGAAGCATTCAGGGCTTTGCTGAGAAAGAACATGTTCATTTACAGTTCATTAAGATATTTCTAAGATGAAATATAATGTTTTTGGAAATTATCTTTTTGTTTCAGAACTACAGAAATGTAACATTATAAATTATTTTTAACAATTCGTTCTTCTGACAAAATAATATTTCGTTGTAAATATTGTAAATATGAGAAGGAAGAATTTTCTTTTAGCATTTATTAATACTTATTTAAATATTATTTCAAATTATGAACTTCGTTTATAGTACGCTAAACTGAAATATGTTTAAGCCATTTTTATTTGTTTTAAATTGATACCTTTCATAAGGAGTTTATTCTCTTAGCGTAGCAAGAAAAATTCGTAATAAATTTGAAGACATCTTCTTACTTTTGTGAGTAAAATAAATATGTTATGAGATTCCTTGTTGACTATTAAAATATTAAGATTTATACAAAGGAGTGACTGTTAATTTACGTCGCACTATCAAGCAACTCGTATTCTATTGGCAACAGACCCCGTAATGTTGAACCATGGTCCAATGACAAGGACGTCACCGGAGCTGGTACGTCCCTCTCCAAACTTCCACTTCATGCCAGGAGAAGGATATGGAATCTCGATATGTTAAACGTGCATCAGCCTTTTTACACCGGAGGGGGGGGGGGTTCTTCGAGCTCGAGCCTACTGGCCACGTGACCTTGAGCATTAGGCTACCGCAACCCCAAGAATTACAAAAGACAGTTAACATCCATTTCAAAGTATCCTTATTTTACAATCAAACCTAATAGTATAAGCGTTTGGTTAATTACTAATTCACATCAAACTGTTAAGCAACACGATGATTACAGCAACGACCCTGTTAATTTTGAATTTCGGTAAAGTGACGAGGATGGCACCTCGGCTGTGTCAACTCACTCTCTAAACTTCCAGTTCACTCGAACGTGAAGAGTTTGTGCCTTGACAGATTTCATTTTCATGCATGGTGGGTCTTTGTTGATATCATGACTCGAAACTAAAATTCAACAGAAGTTTCGTCGGATACGACTTCGCGACCATGAACAATCGGTTACCCTGGTTACACCTAAGCAGTTGATTGGAATGTATACATTTTAAACCAAAATTATATAAGTATCTATAATTTATAATGCCTTACTTAAAAATTTTAGCTTTAGATCAAATTAAATATATATACTCCGCACAAAAATACCGAAATACATTTCTATATACTTTTACAAACATTCATAACCATTTAGTTTCATAAATAATTTATATTGTACATGGAGTTCTAACGTTTCTTAGAACTGGAAAAGATGAATGATCTCAAATTTAAAAAGAAATCTCAAAAATTATCTTAAATGCGTAAAGAAAAAAAATGTAAAGGAATATATACAAACATTAATCATTATTTAAATAAATATATTAGTCATACATGGATACCATTTATCCTCTAATCAGTGTGCAGTATTCAAAATAATAATTGAACTATTTCCATGTTTAACTATTAAGAGTAGTTTGCTGTTAGTTTTAGTTTATACTTAATGATGTACATATTTGTCCTCGCGCGCGCGTATACAATCTTAAAATAAATCAAACTTATTTTAGAATTTTAATTGTTTTCATAATTATTCAAATAGCTCCGACAACAAATATAATTGTACTTGCAAAATGATTCTCTGGTAATATATTCTTTAAAACGAACATTAATCTCTCTCTCTTGCTAGCTTTAAACATTTAGTAGTGTTCAAAAATTGAATGAAGATAAAAAATTAATGCATGGTATGTTGTGTTTCTATTTCATTTGTAATGGAATTTTTAAGAGAGATCGCATCTTTTTAACAAAAAATTAGCGAAGAAAAATTTTGATACGTTATTAAAATATACAACGGAATGTTCAATTTCTGTGTGAAAATGAAAACGCTATCCCACACAATGTGGAGTAATAATAAATTATGGTTCCAAAAAAAAAAAAACTGAAAAAAACCACCCTATTATAATTCATCGATCTAAGTTGTAACTTAGTCGCCAAATTTGGAATTAGTCGCCAAATCTGAAAATAGGATTTGAAATTAATCACCAGATGCGGGATGGGATCTGAAATTAGTCTCCAGATGCGGGATGAGATCTGAAAATGGGAAATTGTTAGACCTGATGATCCTGATCAAGACAATGGAACAAAATTATTAAATTATTGTATTGTCATCGCCGTGGACAAAAGAGCAAAATTTCGAGTTAATCTGACCTTTTAAATTGGTAAAAGTTTTCAAAGATTCCTTTACATGCAGATGAAGCTTTTAAAAAGGTGTTAATAAAAAAAGGATATCAGCAGAGGAAGAGTTGGACAGACGTCTACCCATTTTATATACATGATCTGGAAGGCCCAACTGACCTTCCTTCAGCTGATATTATATAAGGCAGCGGTTCTGAAGATGCTGGGGACACCCGGGGGTCCGCCAAATTAAGATTTCCTTCTTTTACTGACTCTGAAAGATTTCGTAAAAAAATTGAGGTATGTTGTGTCCCAGACTATATAGATCATATATTGAAAGGTATCTCGACTAGAACATGCATTTCTATCAAATACTGATTCAGTTTTTTTAATATTCACTTTGAAATTAGCATTTTGTACTATTTCTAATTAGATGTTTACTGTTTCTTTAAAGAAAAAACTGTTAAAAAATGTCTCTAAATGTAGTATAAAAGCAGTCTTATAGGATTATTATAGGCAATTCACATTAGGGTAAGGGGTTACAGAAGCATGAAAAATAACTATACTACAATTTTAGAAATGCAAGCCCTGTCCTTTTTAAATAAAGAGGTGAGGGGTATATAAGAACGGTTTTTTCAGGACATTCGAACTCATATTGATAAGATTTAGATATCATTAATTTACAACATGACATGTATAAACAGTACAACAACATGAAATAGGGCAAAGGGGGGGGGGCTATTTATAGAGTAAACGACTGTAATTTTGAAACAAAATGGATTCTTTTACAAAGGTAGAAGATTTGTTTTCAATGGAGTTAACGAAATTTCAAACTTGAAATGCTTGGTTTGAAATCCTTGGGTTTTTAAGATAAACATTTGAGACCTTATATCACAGACTGTAAATTTACCATGAAAAACTGAAGATTGTTCACACTTAATGGAAACGATTTTGTTCTTTGTTTTTTCGTTTGCATTTTGAAATAAAATTTTGGTAGCTTCAGAATAATAATCTGCTAATGCTTTCTATTGATGGGAATGCAAAATAAAAGATTAAATTTGAAAATGCCTTCTAAAATTGAGAGATGGCTTGATGGTTACGTAACTGCGCTTTCCGAGGAGAAATATTCGTGTCAACTAACTCTAAAGCTGTATAAAATTCTCGGTTATTATATTTCAAAACAAGTAAAGTAAAAAAAATTAAGTCAATTTCTACATAGGTCAACAAAGAAAGATTTTATTTTAGTTACTTTTTATCACAAATAATTACAATCAATATAAATATGTATATACATAAGACAGGGTCACAATATTAAGTGGAAATTAATTTTTATTAATTATCATTAATGTATAGTATTGTCTTTATAACAATCATGTATATAAAATTTCAGTTCAACTGAATACTTTAAAATGGAAGCAAAAAAAAGAGAGAGAGAGAGAAATATTTTAAAGTTTTAATTCAAGCCCCCAAAAACGAAGCCAACGTGATAAATAATTAGTTTCCTAGTCTCAATTAGATTTAATTCATTATAATTAAAACATCGTATTGTCACCAAAAACTATCGTGTTCAGAAAATTTCAGCTGAAATGAGCGCTTTAAAACGTGAGGAAAAAAACCTCTAAGGGGCTCAGGGGTGTTAAAAATGTTTCGAGAGCACAAAATATGAACAATTTTCGACTAGAAATAATTCTTTGAGGTTAAAATGAAATAATTTGATTCCTTTACACATTTTTTATAAAGGAATAAAGTTTCAAAAAAGTATAAAATGTCTAAAATATAATCATAATTTTAAAAATAATAAGCACATAAAAATAAGAAAATTTTTTGTAAGAAACAAATAGTAAGTTTTACGACGCGCATGATATTTTCTGCAATAATAATTCTAATTACTTGCAATAAGTTGATTTATAAAGTCAAATATATCCTTATTACATTTGTGGTAGCTATTTTAAATAAATAGAATAAAAAATAGTATTTTTAAAAAATAAAAAAAGTACATTTTTAAAAAAAATTTTAAAATTTAATTTTTTTGAAATTTTTCAAAAAATTACAAATATGTAATACTATAAATAGCTAGGATTTACAGATTATGATAGAGTTTATAATTCTGTAAAGTTTTATGCATCAAAGTATGATTGTTTTTTAAACGCAATGCGCTTACGTGAAAAAACACAAACTGAGAAAAAAGGCTTTAAAGTTTTAAATTGAATTTGAGAAAATAAATTTTAAAACTTACATGCTAAAATGCTCCAGGATCATACGATATGCCTTCCTGTTGCTCAAACAGTTCAATTTCTTTAGTCTTTTTAATTTTTTTGGCTCAGCGAGCTTCAAAAGATGATGCTAAGCTCCTCTTTCTTGAAGTAAAGATTCGACGATTGTCACGTTCAGCCAGGGACACACAAACATTTTTGTTAATTTTTAAGCCAAATTTCTCTAAAATAGTAAAAAGTATTTGATTTCCATCATTAAAAATGCTGTTTGCTAAATTTGCAGCAATCTCTGCAATCTGAAGGCTAGAACCAATCGTCTTAGGACAAAACTTCCAGATTAATGAATTTAAACTTTCATTAGGATTCTGTGTCTTACCTGTCTTACCTCCTAAACATTTCTTCAGGAGTGCCAGATGAGATAAGTCTGCAAATACAGGCTTAATTACATCTCGAACAGCTTTAGCAACTGAGGGTTTGTGTTTATAATTTTGTAAATTATTATTAATTGCAGCATTATACTTACACCATGTATTTGGATTTGTAGGACAAAACCAGTGCATCGGTTCATCATCGGTGCTGCAAGAATGACCCCAAACAGCCAAAATGGCTTTCCGCATTTCCTTTACACTAGTAGAATTGCATCGAATAACATTACCATAGTAATGCGCAATCTTTTCAATTAAACTATCAGTTAACCTACCTTTACCACCTATAGTTTTACCATCAGATAATTTCTTTTTACCATATAATAATTTAAGCTTCCTAAGTCTTGTACCCATTCTCTTTTGCACATGGCCTACACATTCTATTTTCTGAATAAGATGGTCATCGCCGTATGGCTTGTTTTCAGAAAGGGCCTCTCCTATGTAGTTCGAATATTTCAGGTTTTTTTTTGTGAAGCTTTTCTGATCGATTAAAAATCTTCATCATCCCGTCAACCTCCATCTTACCAGCATAGCCAGAATAATTTTTTCTACATGAAATCTTATGCGCTCTTTGCCATTTATTGTACTTGTTACCAAACTTTACCCCTTTATAACTGTCGCATCCTTTGCAAAATGAGGACGACACTTCCCTATCCAAAACCTTACCTGTTTGGCCCCTTTTAGAGTACATACTCCAATCAACGATGAATGTCCTCTCGTCTTCCAGGTCCCATCACCACTTACCGTTAAAATGTTATCAGGTGACGAAGAATTTTCTTCGACAGCTGCTCTGTTCATGCTTTCTTCGGCGACTTCCCTCATAACAAGTGAAAGTTTATTATTAATAACATCATATGATTTTTGTTCAACAGGATTAGGAAGACTCATTACAGCACAAAAGGTTTTTAATGACTCTAAACCTTGACCTATGCATCTCATTGTTAAAATAGATCTTCTGTTAATTTCTGGAGCATTATTTTTATTCCCAGTGTTTTCACAGCTTGAAAAATTACAAATACTCCCACAGTTTTTACAATGTATTTCAAAATTCGAACATAAACCACGAGTAGATTTTTCATTAATTGTTAATGGCTTATGACATTTTAAACAGCATGATACTGACAAAATAGAGCTAAAGGTTGAAATAAAATCAAAAATACGATATCCTTTGAAGTTTTCATTTACCTTAACAAGATTTGACTTTAATGAAGTCTGAATTCCCGAGATTTTTTTCTGGAAGCACAATTACCTGTATCTCTCCTTTCTGCAACATTTGTATCAGGACATACCTTCATGAATTGGTTCCCTCTAAATCTTCTTTTCTTAGGACGCTTACCTGAAGGTCTAGGATGTATATTTTCCATTTCAAATCCAAAGATAAATAATGTTTTAACTTTCGATAAACGATTTCAAACAACGTTGTTTTGAATTTCGATAACTTATTTCAAACAACGTGGTAGCATTACCAAAACATAATGTAAACACAGAAAGAATGAATGTATTGAGTTGCAAGCTTCCTTCTCATTCACCCAAGTGTTTAAAATATTTCATGAGGCTTTTTAAAAACAGAAAAATGAAACGTATGCGGAAATCAAGAATAAGTAGGCGTGGCATGTGTCCATTTAAACACTGTTATTACTAAATTGCTGTTTGGAATTTTTTTAATAACTTTCGAAGTTTTTGTAGCACTATCACGTGGTTGGTATCAAAATATTCAAAAGAAAATGAGGAACAACATGTATTTTTTTCGAAAATTCGAAAAAATCCGAGATTAACAATCGCTAAAATGGTCGCTAAGTCGTCGGAATTTATGCCAATGTGGCTGTATCTCTAATTCTTTGAATAATTAGTTTTAATCAATTAATTTTTATTAATTATATTTAAATTACCATATTGGCATCCAAAGTAATCGTGTACATAAAATTTCAGCTCAATTGATGCTTTAAAATGTATTTTATTAAAGATTGAAAATTTGAACAAGATATAGGGAGTTTGTGAACTAATAGTAGGAATTGAAAAATATGTTTCTAGTATATTAAATGTGAAAGAAAAAATACAGCTAGATTAAAGTAAGAATGAAAACTTGAGCATAAACCTCATCGTAAAATTGTTCGAAAGCAGAAAACTGCCAAGAAAGTGAAGTCTCTGATCCTAAAATAAAGTTACCGATTCAAAAATTCATTGCATCCAAACTAGGAATGTCTTCAGTCGTAAATTCATTCATAAAAAATTTAAAGTTAAAAAAGATGTTTAAACCAGAAATTCATCTGCTTTTGAGAAAACATAACACTAAAAGAAAAACAAATGGTAGAAAATAATATGAAAAACACCTAGCTGCTTAAAAATGGAAATTTGTGGTAACACTCGATGAGAATGTAATAAAAGATCCTTTTTCTGTCGCTCAACTGACGAAAGTGACCGTAGGAAACGGCTTTGTCGATGAACAGAAAAGTTCCAAAAGGGATTCATGATAGTTGCAGGACGGTAAATTAAACAATGGTAGAGTTTCAAGTAAAGTACAAATTAAATCACTGTACAATCAGCAAAATATTTAGAACCAATTTTTGTAGAAGTAATTCTACACTTATATGGAAAAAACATAGATAAAGTTTTGCTTCATATAGACAAAGCTTCTAATCACACGTGTAAGTCAACTGCCATTTATTTAGCAAAGAAAAAAAATCCGAAATAGGAATAAAGCGTATCCCATTTCAGGAAATACCTATAAAATAACATAACGCTTTTCCAATTGAGTTTTATGCTTTCGGTATATTAAAGCGAGCCTTAAAAAAACGGCATCCAAGAACAATGAACGGACTTTTGGAAACGGTTTAAGAGGAATGGTGTGAAATTGGCATAGCAGTACTAAGAATACGTTTACTTTGATGGAAAATTCGAGCTACAGCTATTTTCAAGCATCATAACTATCAGACAGAAGCGTGAGTAAATGAGTGAATATTAACGTCGCAATGTTCAGCTACACGAGAGCTTTTGGTGACGGACCTCGTCATTTTGAGCCATGGTCAAGTGACAATGACGACACCTGAGCTGCCACCCCCCCCCCTTCTCCTAACTACCACACCAACGGGAGGACGTTTAAGCTCTCGACAGATTTAACGTGCATCGCTCTCTTACACGACGGGTATTTAATGGTACTGGGCTCGAACTCGTGACATGCCAGCCACGATCCAATACCTTGATCACTACGCTACCACGGCCACATCAAACAGAAGAAATCTCTACGAAAAATATGGTATTTATGGATAAAAATTGACTATCGTTTCTAGAAAGTGCGAACGACCTTCTGTACTTTGATTATTTGAAATTAAATCTTGATCGTTCTCCGTATCGCATTCTGTTTTCTTTACACCAAAACTGACAAATCAATTACCAAACCTAAAACCCTCAGCGAACTAAAACCCTCGCTAATTTTTCTGACTTTATGATGCAGAAAGCTACTAAACATTCGAGGCGAAAAAGAACGCACTGCGCGCAACCCCTAGAACCTTCCCCGCCCAATTAAACTTCACACCACAGAGCGTGTAAAATTCATAAATTCATATCCAACTTTCTCACTCAAGATTTCCTCAAGTGTTAATTAATGAAGCGGAGCTTGGTGAAAGGGGTGATTTTGGAACACCCCCCTCCTCGAAGGGGGTGATTTAAGTTTCCAAAATGATCCTGAGAACACTTCACTTTCTTTCTAGAAGTTTCGATGGCTGAGTTTTATTCGCCAGCTATCCCCCCCCCCCTTCTGATTTCAGGTAAGTGGCTTAACTTCAAAAGAGCGGTTTGTGTTTAGCAAAAATTTTAAGGAACATCTTTTAAAACTACTCTTCTACTCATTTTTAGAGTTTAATTTTGTTCGTTTCTATAAGAGGGGCTTGAGTGCTCTTCTACGCCTTTTTTAGATGAAGGAATGTTTGAGATTTGAGAATGTGTGGACAGTTTTTGTAGTGCGTTCAACAACTTCTCTACATTTAGTTCTTTGTACGTATAATATCCAAGTTTCTCAAAGGAATATTCGCAGGCATTTGTACTAAATTTGGTGCAAATATTTTTGTTTGAATTTGGACATCTGCTTACATCTTTTTGGAGTGGGTGCCTTATATTTATTTCACTCTTTGTTTTTTAAAAAGAAATACGAAAGCTTAGAAGCAAGAAAAGAGAGTTACAATAAAAAATATTTAAAAAAATTTGAGAAAATGCCTTTTTTAAGTGAGGGGGAAATGGGATATGTATTCTATTTTTAACTCTGCACTTGTTTCTGGGGCATTTTTGATTTCGATTAAAGTTATGAGTTACACTTTTTATAATGTATCATTTCAAAATTTTAAATACAAAATTTGTGACGAATCTATACTCGTACTCATACTAATCCTCTTGGGAATTCTTTCGACGTTTTAAAAATAGTCAATCTTCACCTAAGGAGAAGGCGTGATATGCAAATTAAGTTTATTATATATAGTTCTAGTTCGCGAGTTAAAAGGGTAAGTGAGTTTGAAGTGAAGAAGTACAGATAGTAAAAGTTAGAAGGTTAGAAGTTTTGTTAATTGAAGGTGGCAAGAGAGATACAAAGTGAAAATACCTTAAATGGTTATTAAGGTCTTGTGAGTGATTAAAGACAGGAAGTTAATATTGATAAATTAAACCTTATTAAAATACTGCCTACAGTTATGGTATTGTCTCCTTCATATTACGTTTGATAATTAAAGTATTAAAGTGGTTAAGTGGCCCTTAATTATCTATCAACCGTGTAAGGTAATATTGAGGTAGAAAAACTATTATTATAAAGGGGTTTATTAAATGTATTCTCCCCCAAACGCGACTCTCGTCCCTTCCCTCTTTTGACTGATTGGAACATCCTATTTATAGTGTTGCATTGAACAGTGTTTGAGTCGATTAAAGTGCTAAATAAAATAATTGGAGATTATCGTGTTGAATAATCCTTCATTTCCTTCCACACCTTTAGCTGGGTCACATGGAAGACGGGAAGTAGGGTTATTACACATTAATAATTTTTACTTTGCCGTTTCATTTTAACTCAAAAGACTTTACGTAAATCATACTGAAATTGTGGTGACGAAAATGTTTCTTTGACTTTATATATATTTTTGCAAACCTGAGTGTTGTAAAAGCAGCCAACGATTCCAACTGTGGGAATAAAAACAGATTTATTATTAGACATTGGATGAACAGTTGACTACACGAACACAAATCACGTATACCACTGTGGCAATTAAATAATCGGATTAGTCTAAGAAATTAGCTTTATTGAAAACAATGTACAAATACCTTTTAATCCTCTTCAATATACTACCTTTCACATACTCCCCGTCCCTATCCATACATAGCTGCATATGAGTTACCACCCTTCACAGCAGTACTGCGGCTCATTAGGTGTGTCACCATCTTCAGTAAGTCTGCCGCTTGTGCCTTCACTTCATCAATGAATTGAAAATCTGATCCCTTCAATGCATTCTTCACTTTAAGAAACATTTTAAAATCGTATGGGGTGAGATCTTGTGTGTACGGTGGATGCTCGAGCACAGTAATGCGTTTGCCCGCTGAGAAATGTTTAACAGAGAGCACATTGTGCACCTGAGCGTTGTCTTGATCAAGTATTTCTGTAACAGTTTTCCGCAAATTTTCCCCATATACAAATTCTCGGCCAAAAATTTTCTTTTTTTTTCAATCAATGTTTGCAATATTTGATAGCATCTGAACACTCAAACGTTAGTCTTTTTGGATGATTCCATTAATTTTTAAAAAAAATTTTCCATTAATTTTTTTATCAGTTTTTAATAACACTGGTCGACCAGAACTTATATCATCTAAAAACAGCCTTCCGACCTTCCGAAAATCGTTTGTGCCTCTAAAAAACTTGACTACGTGAAATGCAGTGGTCTCTAAACACTTATTTTAACAATTTAGAACATTAAGTTGGAGTTCGTTTTTATTTCACGAGAAATTTTAAATGAATGTGCAGCCCGATTTTTAAGTATATCATAAATCACGCTACAATGTCTTACTCAAACAAGGATAACAAACAAACTGAACTAGGCAGTTATTCTCAAACTTTCAATATTTGCGATGCAATTCTCAATCATAATTTTCAACACGCCCTTCCGCATACAATAAGAATGTATTTAATTCATTAATAATGTACTTTGACGTGAAGCTACAATCCGAATTTAGTTATAAACCGTACAAATTAATAATATAGGTATAAAGTTTTGTATATAATTTGTTTATGTTAAGTTCACATGGGGTCACTAGTAATTATTAAACTTACCTTATCTTAGCATTTTATGAATTAAGGATCAAATACATATTATGTACTGCTACATTTATAAGTATATTACAGTAGAACGTCGTTTATCCGAATCAATTGGGACCAGACACCGTTCGGATACGCGATGGTTCTAATAACCGAAAACCGGATGCGATCCATGCAGTATATGAAACAGGACACTATACGAATATTAAAAATCATCACATGCGGGAAACGTAGTGACGGATCTGTACGCGATTCTACTAATATCTTCTTTTCTCTTTTAAACAAAATATTTATTTCAACCAACTTTCATCGAGAAACCAAACGTGATTTATGTAAATAAGGAATATTATATAAATTCGGTTTTAGCGAGTTGAAGGAGAGGGAAGTAAGAAGTTAGGTTTTGTCAAGTGAAGGAAAGGAAGGGAGTAAGTGATTTGTTGACACGTAGTTGTTGACAAGATGAAGTTGATGTGTGCAAATAGGAGTTTAACAGAAGTTGAAAATTAATGGTGAGCGAAGATTGAAAAGCAGTGGAATTAAAGTTTACAGAGCGTGGAGCCATCGTCGTTTGATCAAGCCGAAGAAAGGGCCTGAAGTTTCCCGTGTAGGATCCGATGCATTAAAGATTCAGGTATTGTACACTTGATTAAGTAGAAGCTGATTATTAGTGTGCGACGTAGTTGTAATTGAGCGTATTTAAGCTATCTTAGATTCAGTTGAGGGTCTGTAATATTATCCCCGCATTAGATTATCTCACCTCTGCACTCTACCATATTTTATATACCTTAATTAGAATTGTGTTGTGTCTGTTTCATAATTGTTATTAAGAATTAATAAATAAAATTAGATTGGAAATAATGTCTGTGGTTATTTAGTTCCTCCTACACATCGACACGTGTTTACAGATAGACAAGAGGGTTCAGAGGTAAGGGGTAACCAAAAGTTACCACAACGTGCTTGAAGAAAAAGCAAAATAGGGGCAAAATGTCACTATTTTACCTTTATTGTGGAAAATAATCACTTATTTTTTGCTGAACCATTGTACACCTTTCTTTTTTCGCTGCAAAGTCTCTGATTCTCTTGAGCAGCAGTAGTTGAGTAGGAGAGCACTCTGATCGTTGTTCGTACCACTCCATAGCTGTCTCTAACGCAGAAGCGCGTCAGCATTTGAAGGACCCTTGCTATTTTCATTGTTGCTGTTGTCCTCGTCTTTATCCGTTTCATCGTCGCCAGGGTCGGATTCTTCTTGCACGAAAGTCACAATCTTGTCATCATTTAGCATGCTTACCAAATAACACAACTAAAGATCTCCAAATATCCCTCGCCTTAGGTTTTCCCATCACTTTTGGCCTCACGTGAAATAACTTTTTGAGCATTGCAATATTCGAAAACGTATCCGGATCATTGGTCCGGATATTTGACGCTCCGGATAATAAACATTAGGATAAACGACGTTCTACTGTATATCACACAGGGGAGTGTATTCAATTTTTTTTATGTTCGAATGTATATTTTGTTTTGCTTTCTTTCAGTAGACTAATAATTTTTTAAAATTATCTTTTATTTTCGACTTTTCGACTTGCTCGCACCCCCTGGTAGGATTATCAAGCCCCCTAGGGAGGTGCTCCCTACAGTTTGAGAAACGCTGAGATAAAGGGATGGAATAACGTGCCACCAGCCCCAGAAGATTCAACGTCAACTATGTTCCATTCTCACTTCTTCACACCAAGCGCTAGGGCATGCGCGGTCTAGGAATTTAATTGTCACACCTTATACACACAAAGAAATATTGTAACAGATTATTTACAATAGTTCGAAACGCACTCGTTAATAAACAATCTTTATAACACACATTCCGGAAATGGATATTTAAAACATTTCCTCTAGCAGGAAATCGGACAGGTCAAGTCTCTCTTTTATCGTAGTCAACGTACGAACAGATTCTGATCACGAGTGAATTCCTTTCTGAATTGAACTGACATATTTTTCAAATGTACTCTATATAGCATTTTAGAAATATCTAGAAGGGTTGATCATCGAGTCTTCTCGATGATTCCTCGGCGATATCGTATTTTTTGGCCAAATTTGTCTGAAAGGGTGATAATATCATAAATCTGGTTCTCTGTTAACATCTATGGTTGTCATAATCTTATTTCTGTAGTTTGAGCCGTTAAGCGATCTTTACTTAAAAACTGAATTTATCCACAAGAAAACTATTACGGTAGGGAAAATAACACAAGTAGCATGTTTCTCTCTCTACTCGTATTAAAATTTAACTTCAAAACTTTTAAACTATCTAACGTAATCTCTTTGCAATGTTTTAATTGATTGTAACATCTTCGTATTCGTAATAGCGAAATATTTTCAAGGGATTGTTTTAAATACACATTGTTCAATACAATTGTTCTTTGTTTCAATAAAAGTGATTAATGTGGAGGAGATATGGAGACTAGGTGCCGATTCAGATCTCGACATTTTCATTTAACCATGATCCATAATGGTACCTGAGATTAGCTTTTTCGGTAAACAATCAGAGAGAGAATTCTCAATGGAAGAATAAAGTTGTAATGATGTAAAAGTTGTAGTGATTTTTGTATAATGCTTAAAGTTATATTTTCTGCTTGCGATTTGTTTTTATTATTTTATTCCAACCATAAAATTATTTTGTATGAAAATATGGGAAATAAAAATACTTCTAGGAAAATATCGTACATAAGTTTTAAATTTTTTGGGGAGATTCGATCGTGATAGCGTTTATAAATTTTATTTAAAGTTGCTTGAACGGGAAGCTTTGTACTATGCGATATTATGTGATATTTCTAGGCAATTTTTCATGAATAATAAATTTAAATTCTATGGGCTATATTTCAATAGATGTACGAATAAATATTCCATGAATGAATTTTTTTTAATGAAATTATATAAAGACGAAAATTTTAAGCAAAAAACGTGACTTCATTCATAAACAGTTTTTTTAAAAAAATATGATAAAAGTGAGCTTCAAATTGATTTATGATACTTCGTGATAAAACAGATATGGTTTGGCATATTATAGAATTTTTAAAAGTTAAGTACGGTTTGGGATAAATTTTGTAAAACGAAGGCACATTTTTTTTCTGAATTCTTTAATAGCATTATTTTTACTCTAGTTAAAAATAGAAAGGTAAACAAAAAAAATTCTTTTTTTTTTAATCTGAAGGAATTAGAGCGAATTGATTCAATAGATTTCACAGTGATGCTAATTTATTCGAACATTTTGTTGTCAAAATAGAAACATTTGCATTTACTGAAAATTTTACTATAGACGAATAATCATTTGTTTAAAATTACTATTTATGTGTAATTTAAATTTAAATAATTTAAATCACATAAATAATTTAAACGTATAAATTATTTTTCAACTATCGCAAATGAATGTAATTAAATTAAAACATTGAATAAAATTAGAAATTAGATTTATTCTCTAAAGGAACTTTTCTGATGTTAAATAAAAACGCTTAATATGGCCATTTCGTTCAGATTTAATTTGCACAATCAGTGTTGGGCATGAAATAATTAGCAAAATGAAAGGAATATACAATAGAATTATCACATTTTCATTTCAGTATGAAAAACCTCCTGATCTATAAATGTTAGTTGTTTTTTTTTTGGTGTTTTTGACCGAAATTAATTATTTTGTGCTCTTAAAGCATTTTATTTCTAGTATCTTAAATTAGTTCATTAAATTTAACTTCTATATTTTAAATTTAATGTATTTTTAATTATGAGGGATAAGTGTTAATATCATCAAGGTCTTTTAAAATTGTAGAAATACAGGTTAAAACTTTACAGAGGAGCTAAGTAACAACACTCCAACAAGATTCTCCTTGGTTGAAATATCTACCATTCGTTCTACAAAGGTTAGGGGGAGATGAAATACCACCGTAATTATACATAATGCGACCAGCGGAATTCTTACTTGTTTGACATTACCCGAAATAATTTCATCACTCCATCTTAAAACTGTCCCTTTTAAATAAAATGTAGCATTCATTGCTACAATAACTGGACAGATAAACTTCCCATACGAAAGACAATTGCCACTCTCACCGTAAGCACCCCTCTTAAACTATTACACGAATACAAATTTCACAGCTCTAAATCTCTCTTCGACGACTAAATGATATATCCATCATTCTCCCAACAGCTCATCACTAT
>BMAO01034262.1:65191-81960 GCA_019973975.1 Trichonephila clavata | reverse complement strand
CAAGCTGCGAAAGAAGCGATTTGGTTGAACAATCTTTTAAAAGAACTGTGCTGTGTGACTTCTGTTCCAAGTCTTCAAATAGATAACCAAAGTGCCATCCGTTTAGTGAAAAATCCTGAATTTCATAATAGGACCAAACATATTGACATTCGTTACAAATTTATTAGAGAACAATATGAAAACAAGCAACTTAATGTCATAAATTGTAGTAGTGAAGTCCAGGCTGCTGATATATTGACTAAACCTCTTGCTAAAGATAGATTTTTAAAACTCAAGTTAATGCTAGGAATGTATAATTTTGGAAATTAATTAGAGCATGTGTGTATACATGTATTATACTATAATCATTGCACTTTTGTATTTAATGTGTTATTCTATTTTCTTTTAGCATGTGTATTCTAAATGACTGATTTTATTAGTGTATTAAGATGTATGTATATGTACCTTTTTTATATTGTTAGATTATTTTGATTTAGGGAGGGTATTGAAATAATCAAATTAATTGTAATTGTTTCGTTACATCTGGCAACATCTTTAGTGTTTACCTTTTCTGATGTAATGATTGCTGTGTGCTTTCAAGGTGCTTAGAATCTACACTTAATAAATCCTACTGCAAAGTATTTCTGCAACAACATGAAGGAAATTTTTTCTTCCAATATGTTTGGAAAATATGCATGACGTGTTAGTGATATTCACTCTTTGAGACGATTCCAAAGATGTTTGTGCTTGTAAATATATAAAAAACACTACAAGCTCAACAATCACAACTGTCAACAAAACAATAATATTAGACCAGTTTTGTTTCATTATGTACCTCTTTAGAAAACTTATTCTTGAATGAATATAATTATGGTGAGAACTTACTTATATATTCATAAAATACGCTTCTTATCTAATCATCCTACATTTTTTTAATCGATTGCATAGACATTCCAACCACGTTGTGTCTGTCAGGATTGAACCACAAGAAAAAGAATCGATTACATAGAAATTCGGTTGCGTCCTATTATAGCCCACCCCTGGATTTTATGCTTTTTTTGTCGCCAAGTTGAGCCTTTTTTGTTGCCAAGTTGAGCGATAAGTTCACCAAGCTTGCAACCCTTCTTTTTTTAATTCTTCAAAATTATTTTAGTGACCGTTAGGTGTCTTCAACTAGTAATTTCCGTTAATTACGTTGGTTTCGGCAACCCTACTAACTATGCACGAGTAGTAAGAACCGTTACTATTTGATGCTTTGCTGTTATTCCGTTAGTACGTGCGATTACCGGTTATTGTTTTCTAGACGAAAGCAAGGTTTATTTATTTATTTATTTTTTCAATTTTTTGTAAAAAAGGTGGTAATTATTGGATGGAGCTTTCGGAAAAAATAGTTAGAATTATGAAGATGCCGTTCGAAAGGAGGAAAAAATCCGCATGTTGTAAGGAAAGGTACGTGGTTTGGCAAAAGCCGTTACAGTAATTTTAGAATGTGTTTGTTTTTTTAAGAAGCTAAATCATTCAGTATTTTGTTCATAAAGTTTTAAAAGTTAATAATTTTTCTCCTTCGAATATCGATTTATTCTTTTTAGAATGTTCTTCATTTTCTATTTTTCAACAGTTGAAAAGAAATTACCGTTTTTGTCGTTCGGATATCCGTCTTTTTTTTTTAGGATGCCCTTAATTTTTTGCTTTTAGAAGCTAAATCTTTCATTAATTTGTTCTTATTTATTTTTTTAAACTCTTAATTTTCTACTTTTCAGCAGTTAAAAAAGAAATTTCGATTTTTGTCGTTCCGATATCCGTTTTTTTTTTGTCTTTAATTTTTTTTTATTTTTATTTTGCTTTTAGAAGCTGAATCTTTCATTAATTTGTTCTGAACGTCTAAAAAATTGTTTTCCTCAATGGAACTTCGATTCCTTCTTTTCGGAATGTTCTTAAATCCGTACTTTTCAAAATTTAAAAAAAGAATTTTTCGATTTTGATCTTTAGATCTCAATTTTTACTTATTAGAATGCTCTTCATTTCCGATTTTTAGAAGTCGAGATTTTGCTGAATTTGCTGTATTAACGTCTGTAAAATTTCTCTTTCGATTCCTTTTTTTTTCCGGAATGTTTTCCGTTACCTACTTTTGAAAAGTTAATTTTTCATGGAATTGTTCGAAAAGTTAAAAAAGTACCTATTATTTTCAGAAGCTCGTTTTCCATTTTTGCTCCTTCGGACAAGACGCCATGTTTTTCCCAGTTGGCCTGAACTCGACTTTGAAAAACGCGCTTGGTGCATTTTTGGCGCGACTTTAAAAAAATATTTCGCCAAGGGGTGGGCTATAATAGGAATTTACCAGAAATTCAAGTTCTTTGCTTCTATGCCATCGATTCTCTACTAGCTAAATCTAAAATAGTTATTTACATTTTCGTTAAAATTATTTTTCCCTCGAGTTTTTTATATTAGAGGGTTTTTCTAAATAATATAAAATAAAATAAATAGTTTTTCAGCCTCTGATGTAAGACATATTTTTAACATTGATTAAAGTTAGTTTGAAATCAATTAATTTTTTAATCCAGCTACCAACAAAAATTTTTTCGATAGTGTTTAGTCCAGATACCAACAATATATACTACTAAAGACCTTCTCAAAAATGAAGTACATAAAAAATGTTTACAGATCAAAATTAACTGATGAGCATCTTAAATCTCTTTTCATAATTGGTACAAGTAAAATTAGTCCACAACTACAAACTATTGTCAGTGGAAAATCTCAATTACATAAATCTCATTAGTATTTCATATGTCATTATGCTTGTTATAAGTTATGTTTTTATTTAAAATGTTAGTTGGATTCATTTCAATAATTTGTTAGTTATTATATACTGAAGTTAAATTTTCTGCATATTATACATGTCTTTACTCATTACAATTCTGTGTTTCTTTATCCAACTTATCACAAAAACAATAACAATAAGCCTACAACAATGTTATGAGTAGTTAGCCCATGACCATATCAATGTAGATGTCATATTAATAATTATTCAACATAAAATTAGAATACTTCAGTAAACTAAATTTAATTTTCTATAAAAAATATGTTCTCTAAAAGGAGTTTTCAAGTATGCTAGCTCTCCGCGGGCCGGACAAAATCTGTCCGCGGGCCGGATGTGGCCCTCGGGCCGTAGTTTGGAGACCCCTGATCAAGAAAATTTAATCCGAAAAAATAATAATTTTGTTTTATCTTTTTTTCAGTAATAAAGGATAGTTGACGCAATTCTTTGTGGGTATCAAAAATAATAACTATTTTTTTTTTTGCATAATTTTGTGAGTGTTTTTATTATCAGTTTTCTTTTTAATATATATTGCTTGTAAAATTTAACTAGGGATAGCTTTACATGTATTGAATGCGAAAAGATCTTTTCTACAGTTTCGAGCCTATATCGACAAGCAAATTCGATTCATAAGGTAAATATGAATAAGCAGGTAAGATGTAACATTTGTAGTGTAGAACTCATTTCTAAAAATGCATTGGAGGATCATGTTGATTTGGTACATAATATCACAATAGAAAAGGATAGGCATAATTTTAACACTTGAGAACATTTCAAGTTATGGAAAAAAACTCAATTATCACTCAAAAGTTTAATTAATGTTGGTTTATACACTTACTTCTGAATTCCATTAAAGAAAGAACTGAGTCAAAAGAATGCATGTAAATAAAAACTTCAAACCTAGTTTATACACAAAATGCTTCCATCAACCATTGATTATGTTATTTTTTTACTCTTTTTAATAATATTTTATATGAGACTTTATATTTAATATTAGACTTATTGAAAAGAAGTCTTAACATTTTAAATGAAAAAAAATTACTGTGTTACACTATCATTTATAATATTTTGTTGATGATGACAATCACTTATAATTTCCAATTTTTAGAGTAATAGAAATAGTTAAACTTAATCATAATTTTTTTGTTTCTCTTTTCAGGAGAACATTAGTTAATCTTCTATAGTAATTTATTTTATATTGATCTTGCATTAATCTCTATCTTTGTAAAGGGTCACTATTTCTTGTGTGTTACTATCTTATTTGTATCTGTAATTTAATGAATAGTATCTTTTTTAAAGAACCATGAATTTCATCAAACCTAATGACATTAAATGAGCAAAACATTTGATTTCCTAAATGAATTTCTTTTATACCAAAATCTTGATTCTAGTTTTAGTTAAATTTGGATAAAAAAAGGATCTATACCTTTATGTGCTGCAATTGATAATATTTCACTTTTCGTGTATATATGTTTTGCTTTTATCCTGGTTTCCTTCATTGCATATTTAAACCTTGGAAGTTCAGAATCCTGCCTTTCATTTTTAAGTATTATAATGGGGAATATTTAAAAAAAAAGGAGTGTAAATTTCTGCAAGGTAATACATTTAATATATGTATATTAAAAATAAGTAATACAACACAAATGTATGTAAATATCTTGTTCAGAACTTTCAAATGAGAAAATGTATTAATTTTACTATTTACAAGATGAGTGGCACAATTTATAAAAGGTATATTTAGAAAACTAGTGATAGAAGCCGAAAACTAATGTTAACGTGTACAACTTTATACCAAATACAGCAAAGTGAAAGGTTGTTAATTTTATATAAATGTCAGAATGTGTAATTTTTTTGTACCTCAGATATTAATTTGAATGTAAGAATATGTGAAAATATTTATTGTGTTATGGATTATATACATTCCTTACTTTTTTTCAGAGTACTCTTTTAATTCATTTTTATTTGTGTTTTATAATAAGAATTTTGTTTGGTTGAGATACTAGCTGATGTTTTTTATAAGGCTAAATGTACTTATAATTTTAGTCTTTTAGAGAATATTTGTTAGTGACTTTTCAATGCACATCATTGTATTTATATAATTGTGTTTTTATTACTATTCGTTTTAATTGAACTAATATTGTGGATGAGAAATAGTTAATTATATATATATAGTATTGAAATTTTCTTTGAAATAAAAATTTTCTTTTGTATATGGAGTTTTTCATTTGACTGAATTACATTACACAAATAATTGTAATTAATACATTGTGGAATAAGCTTTTAACACATACTTTTATGTGAATTATTCATGAAAATTTTTCAGGTTACCATAACTTTAAAAATAAATACAAAATTAAATGTGAACTAAGTTATTAAGAAATAAAAATATAGATTATATTTACCTTGGTTTTAAAAGACTTAATACATTAAAATCACTACAGAAGTAATACAAATTATTGATTACAAATAATTCAATGACACTTTTTACTCTACATCAAAGTTAATATAGTATTTTCAGGTACAAAAATCAGGTTGCCAAATTTTCCAATCAAGCATTGATAATTTGAATTCTTTTAAGTACTTCATTTGTGTGTTAAACCAAAATTGCACAAATTATTATATATAATAAACCATATTTTTTTCTATTCTTTTTTTAAAAATAATTGTAATTAGGTCAGATATTAGTACATACTATTTACATTAAATTTCCATCAGAGAGAAATATTTTAAATCAGCACTGAATATGAAACTGAGAAAAATATAAATCATTTTTAACTTTAAATAGTTACTTTCTTTAGATACTAATTTCAGTTAATTTTTTCATTGTACTTAATATCCTTTATTTATTCATTTGAAGTAATTCATCCCATGAAAATCCAAAAATTATTTTACAAGAACTGAATCTTCTTAGTTTCATATAAAAAACATGTTTTATAAGTACAATCCAAGAAAACAGAATGTACAATTTATAACTTCCAACTTACTGGGGAAAGAAAATAATTTCTCAAATATAATTTTATGCAAATTTCTAGAAATACATCATTAGGATCTTATATAACCTAATTTCCTAGAGAAATGTTCTTACTTCTTCAATAAACATTTTAGACTAATATTGAAGGAAGTTAAGACTGTAAATTACATTTTAAAACGGGATAACTTGCTTTATATACTGACTAATTGCCTTTTTGGGGGGGAAAATCTTGTCTTTAACTTATTTATTCATTTGATGGCTCTAATAATTAACCTCCTAAAACTTCAAAAGAAATGCTTTAAAATAATAAACCCTCTTAATTGAACAAAAGTGTATATAAAAAATTAATTCTATATCATAAGTAAATAAATCCTTTCCAAAAATTTGTATAATCTATCCTAATTTCCTACTCATTGAAAAATACATATTTCTCAAATGTAAATTTTTTGCAGGAATATATCTTCATTAGAATCTTGCAGCACCTACTCTCCAGTATTATTCTTCCTGTTATTCCGTTTTAAAAAGCAAGATGAATGTTTTTGCACTAACTAGGGTTGTTGAAAATTATGGATTTATTGCAAACATTAGTACATTACATTGAAGCACTTGCATAGAATAATATTTTCTTTTATGAAAATATAAATGCAAGAAATTTAAAATTTTATATGAACACTAATTACAATGGTAAAAAAGGAAAGGATATAGAGTTTTATGCTATTAACTGTTACATATGGTAATTTATCTATTTAGTTTTTATGCAATTAGAAGCTTTAGCTGCAACTTTGATGAAATACTTTTTATCTAATTACTTGTAAAACCTTTTTGTTCTGTTATAGAAACTTCTGTGAAGAACGCCTTTTATTTATTGGTGATGAATTTACACACACCTTTCTTTTGCTAATTTTGTATGAAAATGAAAAAATATTCCAAAACTGCATGAAAGTTTTCTTTTAAAATCAATAGTACTAAATACTATTTCAAACTTTATAAACATGATAAAATTGAATTTAATCATCCAAAAAATCAATTATTTAGAAAATTATGATTGTAGGGTTGGATATGTGCGATGTCACAACCCCTCCCCCTGTACTTAGGGTGGAGTAGTCCACACTGACGTCACACCCCGCCAGGAATGTCCGACTGAAGGACACACGGGAAATGAGGCAGACGGACGTTCGAGACGCTAAGCTCTAGACGTAGGAGGAAGACGTTCTCCTTTGGTGTTTACTATATTTTAAATATTTCATCCTTCATTTTGTTCAATAAAGCATTTATCATTATTAGGTTGTAGTCATTTTCCCATATTTTGGGGGCTCGACCTTTCTCTTGCATATTAAGGAAAATCTCTTCTAGACGAGAAATTTTTTTTTTATAAGACGCGTTATTGTTTTTTTTTCAATGGACACTACAGTGCTAAAAGTGTAAAAACGACTTGTAGGACTTTCTTTTTATTGGATTCTTTTCGTGCCTCAACTGGTTCTGGATTAGTGTACGGACTGCTCCCCAACCCCAGGTAGGCAAAATTTAATTAGACGTATTTTTTGTTTGTTTATTTTGGCTTTCAAATTACTGTATTTAGTAGTTTTAACTCAGAGTGTGATTGGGAAATTTTGATTACAACCTTGCACCGTCTATAAATTTTCAAAGTGGTTAATTTTGTATATTAAGATGTCCTGTAAAAATATTAAATTAGGTGATATTCCTATAATTGCCAATTCGTTGAAATGTGGTACAACTCGTACTGTAAAAACATTAAATTCTATATTAGAATTCACCGAATTTGACCATTCTTCGCGAAATAAAATAAGAAATTTTTCCACATTCCCTAAAGAGTTTAGAGTCGAAGAACACAAAGAAAAAATTTTAACCGAATTCTCATTGCCTGATTTCATCTCAGTCGCTAATTTATTGCATTTAGACGTGGAAACAAATGAGCAAAATTTATGCAATAGTATATTTAAAGCTTTGACGAACTTAGATGAATTCCTACTAACATTAAGGTATGTGACTACCCTAAAATCGTGTGTTTGGTGAATTTTTTCGAAATTTTTTTTATGTTTTTATATTATAGCCCATATATTTAAGATTCCAAAAATACTTTATTTTAGTTCCTACGATATTTAGAAGCAAAGTTATAGCTTAATTAGTAAACCGGAAATGGAATTTTCAAAACCGGAAATGGGTATTTAAAGAGACATAAAATGTAAACAAATAGCTTGAACTCCTTTTTCGTGACTTTTAAGCAAGATAAACATTCATTACTTATTGTAAATACAGATCAAGGTATCCATTACTTATTTAATAATATTTTTTTTTCCATCTGGCAACTGTTTTTTTTTAATTCAAGCTTGTTTTATTGAATGGCAATACTATTATCGTCTATACTTTGTTTACATTGTTCATTCGAAAGCGTTCTTCTTTATTACTAATTATTTTTGATATTTTTACAATTTATTCATTTATTTTATTTAATTTTAACGTTTTATTTCATTGTGAATAATTTCAAAATGCCGAAAACTAGATCAAAAGTGACTAGAAAGAGAAGGTTTTATGGAAACAGATTTACCAAGTCAGCACCAAACAGTAACAAGGCGTCGTCTGCAAGTGAAGCAAAATTGAGCACTAATGACAGTTTTGATGTGCCTGAACCTATATTTCATGGTTCTACAGGTAATCGAATTATTGATTTCCAAGCTTTATTGGGAATTATTTCGATCCTGTGTTGTCCGGAATGCTATGCAACTGGATTGAAACTAACAGAAGATTCCAGGGAAGGACTTTGCTCTAACTTGTGTGTGTCTTGCAGTTGTGGATTCATGACTGGCTTTACTTCTACCCGTAAAGAAAATAAAAAATTCACTCTCAATACTTTATTGGTATTTGGATTGAGATTGATTGGCAGGGGATTCACAGCTGGTAAGAAGTTGCTATGTACTTTAAATTTGCCCTGCATTTCTAAAAACACCTTCGGAGCTCATGAACTCAAACTGCTGGAAGCAGTACAGTTTTGTTCTGAAGAAAATATGAAAGCTGCATCAATAGAAGTGCGAAATTTAAAAAAAAGTACAAATTGTGGTGTTTCAGTAGATGGCACATGGCAGCGGAGAGGCCATATGTCGCTTAATGGTTGCGTCTCAGCTATTTCCATTGATACTGGGAAAATTTTAGATTTGGAAGTAATGACTCAGTATTGCAAAATGTGTGAAATGAAAGTGAAATCTGCGCATGAATGCTCAAACTATAAAGGATCCTCAGGAAATATGGAAGCTGTTGGAGCTTTCAGAATTTTTGAAAGATCATTGATAAAACGAGACTTGCAGTACACCGAGTACTATGGTGATGGGGATTCTAAGGGCTTTTTACAAGTAAAGAATATATATGGGGAAAACAGTGTCTCAAAACTCGAATGTATAGGTCATATACAAAAAAGAGTAGGCTCACGTCTAAGGAAACTAAAAAAGAACACCAAAGGACTTGGTGGAAAGGGCAAACTAACTGATAAATTTATCGATAAACTGCAGAACTATTACGGGATTGCCATCCGTAGCAATGTTGGATTTTCGAAAAAATGCAATCTGCTGTAATAGCTGTTTTCTTTCACTGCTGCTCTAGCAATCAAAATCCCATGCATGGGCAATGTCCTACAGGGAAAGACAGCTGGTGCAAGTATAAACGAGCATTATGCGATGAAAAAGTACACATAGACAAAACAACAGGCCTTTCAAATTCAGTTATTAAAGTGATAAAGCCTACTTACTTAGCACTCCGTGATAAATATTTGTTAAAAAAATGCCTCCATGGCATGACCCAAAATAATAATGAAAGTTTTAATAATGTATTATGGTCTATTTTACCAAAAGAAATTTTTGTTCACAAGAAAACTTTGTTTTTGGGATCACACATTGCTGTCCTATTATATAATTCAGGTTATTTAGGACTGTTGCATGTATTTAATTATTTAGGTATGGTAATTGATCCAATGATACTTAAAAACTACATGGGAATTGACACAGAACGTATTCAAAAATCAAAACGCCAGTCATTACCCTCAACAAAACTCTCCAGAAAACAGCAAAAAGCCAAAAAAAAGTCAAAATTAGCTAAAAATGAAGCTAAAGAAGGCTTAACCTATAAATATGGAGAGTTTTGAAAATGTTTTGTAAGTAGAAAAGTATTTATTTTGTGTTAAAAAAATTTTTAATGTGTTTTACGAGAAACTTTTTCAATATTTTTCTTCACGATAAAGTTCACTATACAAAATATTTTTAAGATAGTAAATTGAAATTTTCAGAACATGTTTTGTGTAATTCTATCTGTGTTATGAATCAAAATCTAATGTCTGTATATATATATATAAATATTTAATTGCTTTTTTATGAAAAAAAAGCATTAATTTTTTTTTAAAATGAGTTTTTGCATACAATTTGGCGTATTTAAAAAACTTTTTCAAGTATTACAAATCTTTTGATACCTAACACAGATAAAGATGTTATTTATGTGCTGTATAAATATTATATGAATACACTTATTATAATTTTGTGTAAAAGATTTGTCGTAACTGCAATTTTTCACCAAAATTTCGCTAAAAACGACAATTGTTATAGTGTATAAAATTCTCAGGAAAACAGCAAAAGGTTAAAAAAAATTCCAAATAAGTTTTACATGAAATTTAAAAGAGCTTGAGCTATAAATATGGTGAGTTTAAAAAATGTACAATCAGTAGAAAATTTTTCACATAGCATTAAAATCTTTAAATGCATTTTCTGAGAAACTATGTTTTTCAATTTTTTTCTTCACGGTACGGTTGACTACAAGATTTCTTTTTAAGATATTGACTTGAAATTTTCAGAGAATCTTTAATTTAGTTTTATCTGTAGTCTAAACTATAATCTAATACCTGTGTATATATTTATTTATTTTATTGCACTTTTTGTGAGAAAATAACATTAGTTTTTTGTAAAAAAATGAGTTTTTGCATAAAAATTGACATATTTTGAAAACTTTACAGAAGTATTATAAATTTCATAGTTATAATCACAGAAAATGATGTTATTTATGTACTGTATAAATATTATTAGAATATATGCATCAGAATTTTCAACACAATCCTTACCGTAATTGCAATTTTTCACTAAAATTTCACTCAAAATTCCCTATATTTCCAAAAATATTTATAACTTTGTAAAAACTGTGTTTGAATTCTTACTTTTATGTCCCATTACAAATAAAAATATGTTTACATAAGTGAAATTTTACATATTTCAAAAAAAGTGCTCCGAAGGTAGTCACATACCTTAAATAATTTAGAGACGTCCTTTTCTGAAAGCGAGAACGTAGTTTTTTCTGAGAATCAATCCACGTTTCAAAAACGAACATCAGAACTCTCGTTAGACAGGAATTTTTCAACACAGGGAACAAACCAACAATCCCCCTTTCAACATCTGGGCAGCAACGCAATCCTACCCAGTGTTCAAGGTTATTCTTTCATGCCGGTACATCAAAACGTCTCATCTCTTTGTACACAAAATACTTTTCCTCCCATTTAAGCGATGCTTCCTTTACAGAGATGAATACCCAGTTTTGGACTTTATTGCGGGATATTTCAGCGACTAGTAGAAAATTTACTAGCGAAGATTTTTATTCTGTAAATAGTTTCTTTCGCGATATTGAAGAAAATTTTGATTTATTCCCAGCTATCAGTTCCTCTCAAAAATTAATTTTCGCAAAACGTCTAGTATGTGGAACTGCTAAATCATTCTTTTTTCACAAAGAAATTTAAATACCTACGAGTCATTTAAAAAAGCTTTAGTTGAAGAATTTTCGGATTCAGTTACTTCCATAGAGATTCACCACGAATTACAGAAAAGAAAAATGTATAAAACGGAGACTTTTATGCAATATTTTTATTCCATGCGTAAATTAGCAAATAGATGTGATTTAAAAATTGACGAAGCATCAATTATCCAGTATGTCATTAATGGAATTGATATGGGCCTCGTTCAGATAAAATAATTCTATATGGTGCAACCTCATTTTCCGAATTTAAGCAGAAATTACGTACCTATGAAACAGTCATTAAAAACATGGGAATACATAACTCTAATTCACCGAATTTTCATCATTCATATGAAAGCCGAGGACGCGATTCTAAACAACAAAGCTTCCAAAGAAAACCCACAAAATTTAACGTTTCTGACGCAGCTAAAAATCCCCAACGTTTTAATTGTAATGATATAGGTCACTTATCAAAATCTTGTCCTAATCATTCACGTGGTCCCAGATGCCTCTCGTGTAATCTTTATGGTCACAAATCATTTAGTGGCCGAGTGGTCTAGGCATCGGATCATGGCTAGCGTGCCATGAGTTCGATTCTAATACCACTAAAGATCCGCCGTGTAGGGGCGGGATGCACGTTAAATCTGTCGAGAGCTCAAACGTCCTCCCGTTGGTGTGGTAGTTAGGAGAGGGGGGTGGCAGCTCAGGTGTCATCCGCGTCACTTGACCATGGTTCAAAATTACGCGAACCGTCGCCAAAAGCCCTCGTGTTGCTAATCAGTGCGACGTTAATATTCTGTCACTGTCACAAATCATTTGAATGCCGACGAACTAATTTAAACAATAGTTCTACACCACCTTCTGGTGTAAATGCTTTGTATGAATTGCCTTCTCCTATAAATATGTGTAAAGACGTAACAATTTTTGGCCGTAAACTTAACGGATTAATAGACACAGGCAGCAATTTAACACTATTAAGAAATTCTACTTACATAAATATAGATGCACCGCCACTGAAACAAACCAATACATTATTAACAGGTTTTGGTTTTTCGCGAATTAATGTGAGAGGAACTTTTGATTCTGAAATTACTATCGACGATCAAATTTTCTCTGTTACAATTTCTGTTGTACCAAATTCTTGTACAAATTATGACCTCATAATCGGTTGTGACGTAATTAAACAAGCACATCTAAATATATCACCTACAGGCGTAAAATTTTCACAAATTTTAAGATCCTCTGATAGTGTAGATGAAAATTTTATTATGACGATTTCCGACGATTCACCCACATTTGATATCTGTCCAAATGTTTCTCAGCATAATCGAACTGAAGTCGAACAACTGCTATCGACATACACGCCTAAAAAAACAAAAACTGTAAACATTGAGCTTGATATCGCTCTTACCGACGACGAACCGATATTTCATAAGCCCCGACGTTTGCCATTTGCCCAACGAGATATAGTGGACGCTCAAGTTGATGAATGGGTTGAAAATGGAATTGTTGAGCCATGTTCATCTCCTTACGCTAGTCAAGTTGTGGTAGTAAAGAAAAAAGACGGGAAATCAAGAGTTTGCATTGATTATAGACGCTTAAATCGTAAACTCATTAAAGATAACTATCCTCTTCCTTTAATTGACGATATTTTAGATTGTCTCCAAAATGCTAAAATATTTACTACTCTAGATCTAAAAAATGAATTTTTCCATGTTGCGGTAAATGAAAGAAGCCGTAAATTTACTAGTTTTGTTACTCACAATGGGCAGTATCAATTTAGACGAATGCCTTTTGGACTAAAAGTACTTGTCCTTCCACCTTTATGCGATACATAAATGCCATTTTCCGACATCTGATTTCGAAAAGTATTGTTCTCCCATATATGGATGATGTTGTTATTCCCGCTGCTAATGAGTCCCAAGCCCTTGAATATCTAAAAAAAGTTCTAGAGGTAGTTTGTGATTACGGACTTGAAATAAATTTTAAAAAATGTCAATTTTTACAAAATAAAATTGAGTTTCTTGGCCATATTATAGAATACGGTAGATTGTTTCCTTCCCCTTCAAAAACTAAAGCTGTCATTAATTATCCAGATCTTAAAAATATTAAAGACGTTCGCCGATTTCTAGGTCTTACTGGCTATTTTAGAAAATTTTTACCCTCATATTCGATCATAGCAAAACCTTTGAGTGACCTCCTTCATAAGGACTCCCCTTTCCAATTTTATGCTGAACAGCAGGCAGCACTTCAAAAATTAAAATACTTTCCCAACAACCCGTTCTAAGTATTTTTAATCAAAATTCTCCCACTGAGATTCACACTGACGCGTCAATTGACGGTTTGGGTGCAGTCCTACTCCAAAAATCCATACATGACAATCAGTTTCACCCTGTATTCTACATGTCAAAAACTTAGATGAATTCCTACTAACATTAAATAATTTAGAGACGTCCTTTTCTGAAAGCGAGAACGTAGTTTTTTCTGAGAATCAATCCACATTTCAAAAACGAACATCAAAACTCTCGTTAGACAGGAATTTTTCAACACAGGGAACAAACCAACACTCCCCCTTTCAACATCTGGGCAGCAACGCAACCCTACCCAGTGTTCAAGGTTATTCTTTCATCCCGGTACATCATACTATTTGATAAAAACATTTAATTTTTTTAATTTTAATTTTATAGTTTTTCATTCCACTCTGTGTTAATTAAATTATTTAAACACGTATCTGCGAAAAAAAGTATATTATACAAAATTAACTTATTATATATTTTCGAAGAAAATTGATTAAAAATGCTCATTTAGCAATTAATTGTGTGACATACCATTTGCTTAAATAATAGCAGCACTGAAAATGAAGTAAATTTCAGATCAGTGGGGATGCAGCAAGCGAATTCAATCATTGAAGAAGAGAGAATTAATTTACGTGGGAAAAATAAGCAGAAATGAACAAAATCGAATTCTCTAGATTCGAACCCAGACACAAGAAAGAATTAGATACTTTGCGAAAGCGACGCGCTTTGCAAATACGCCACACAGACCCGTAGTAGAGAGTGAAAATAGGCAATAATAATGAATGGGAGGTTCAAATTGAAATTAATTTTTAATTGAGGGGATCCACAGGATATTCACATAACTATTGAAAGATTTCGATTGAAGATTAAATTTAAATGTATCGCAAAAAATGTATTGATTTATGACATATTAAGAACACGCAATTAATAATAAAGAATATATAATATGAGCATTAGCTTTTTTTTTCTAAGGAAGTTATGCAAAAAAAAGTTTTGAAATGGGCAAATTATTCGATTTTATTATGAAATTATATGTAAAAAAAAAGAAATATACATTAGGCATTATATTAAAGTAAACTATAAGTTTTATGAAAGAAAACAAAAATTTTGATACTGATAAATATTTTAAATGAATCTCAGAAATGCATTGAATGCATTTTTTCATCTTAATCTGATGAATATAATTATTTAATTTTGAAAATTATATACAGAAAAATTGACGAAAATTGAAGGAAATATAAATTTTTCACTCGCATTTTTTTATATATCAAAAAAAGAAATATACATTAGGCATTATTTTAAAGTAAACTATAAGTTTTATGAAAGAGAACGAAAATTTTGATACTGATGAATATTTTAAATGAATCTCAGAAATGCATTGAATGCATTTTATCATCTTAATCTGACATATATAGTTATTTAATTTTGAAAATTATATAAAGAAAAATTGACGAAAAAGTAACTTTTTCACTCGCATTTTTTTTTTTTACTCGCCAAAGTTACTGATTTCCCCCCTGTTTAAGGCAGAATTTTTTTAGTGTAACCCTTGAGTTAGATGCGGTCGACAGCAAAACATTTCAAAAGTCTTTGGCGCAAAGCTAATTTTCGACGCCAATGTTTGGCTAAATGTAAAATCGCGTATTGTTAATTATTTTAAAAATCATAACCTTCCTTTTTAGGGCATAATTTTTAAGTTAATGCTCTCAAACTTCACAAACTATTTGGAAAAAATAACGTACTTTGAAATAAAAAATGTATAAAAACTATTATTTAAGTTATTTCTCAGAAAAACAGCAGTTTACGAAAATCACAATTTTTTTTTAAAATCCGTAATTTTGAAGCAATTTTTTCAATCTTCGTATATGTTACATATAATATTGCTTTACACACGGAAAAAAGGTTTTGTGAGATTACCTTCATAAATGACGAAGTTATTCAATGTGAAATAAAAATTGGACTACTTTTTAAAATTCTTTTTAAAAAAAGTCTTGGGAATTTTATTTTTTAAATGAATGGATCTAAAAGAGAAAGGCTTGAAATTAATTAGTGTAGAATGTTGATTTAATAACGCGAAAAGAAATTCATACGCAACGATTTAGATATAATTTTCATAAAAATGCATCAGTTTTAACACTATTTTAAAAAATCGAAAAAAATAGAAAATATCGTTATTTTACGAAACAAATTATACCGTATCGTGGCGAAATAAATGTACTTTCCGATTCTGTAATTATTTTTTGTCTGATTTCAACACCGAAAATTGGATGACAATTTTTAAAATGGTGGAAAACGTCGAATCACCGCTCGGCCGAAACGGAACGGACGTACCGCCTAGTTAACAACCGGCAGGAGTAAAAGAATTAGGCGTTTTAAGGTTTTTAATTAATATCTTTTCAACTAATTACAATATCGGAATATAATGGGCAATACGGCTTCCCCGGAAAATTCCCGATCTTTTGGGTACCTTCTGCGACTTTCTGCGTCGTACGGTTCGTGAAAGATAGACGCACGTACATACATAGATAGATACGTTTGTTTACCTTCGAATTTTAATAGTTTAAGACTAGCTTTCCTGGCCCGGCGTCGCACGGGCTTTTACCGAGTGCATACATATGTGCATTGACAAAAAAACGTACAAAATGACAAATGAAATTCATAAAGTGTCTTTTTTGAAACTACCCTTTTTAAAAAAATAAAGATAATCAGTTTTATAATATTTTTTAAAAATATATGGCTAACTATGTTTTGTTCATTATTTTACACATATGTGTATAAAATGTTTCACATATTCAAGAAATATTTTTTATAAGAATTCATAAATTTATTGGTAATGATTTCAGTGGTATGAAATTTCCTGAATGAAATCAAAATCTAAAAACTATAATAATTATATAAAAGGAGTGAGCTTGTGAATCATGACACAGTTATGAAA